>JAXIVJ010005894.1:0-70770 GCA_036785665.1 Chirona hameri
CCGGTACCGAAGCTTAACATCTCGTATTCGTCCCCGTGACCTTGACCTTTGACCTCAATGTGATTTTTTTTTTCTCCTGACGCAAGCTAGGGTGCCAGCGAGTCTTTTTTCCATTGCGAGCAGATCAGACGGTAAACAAAAAAAAACTAGAGGGTACACAAGCTGGTACCGAAGCTTAAAATTTCGTATTCGTCCCCGTGACCTTGACCTTTGACCTCTAGGTGATGTTCTGTTTTTCCTGACGCAAGCTGGGGTGCCGTCGAGTCCCTTTTTGCCCATTGCAAGCAAATCGGACGGTAAACTAAAAAAAACTAGAGGGTACACAAGCTGGTACCGAAGCTTAAAATCTCGTATTCGTCCCCGTGACCTTGACCTTTGACCTCTATGTAATTTTTTGTTTTTTCCTGACGCAAGCTAGGGTGCCAGCGAGTCCTTTTTTTCATTGCGAGCAGATCGGACGGTAAACGAAAAAACTAGAGGGTACACAAGCTGGTACCGAAGCTTAGAATCTCGTATTCGTCCCCGTGACCTTGACCTTTGACCTCTAGGTGATTTTGTTTATTATTCGTGACGCAAGGTGGGGTGCCGGCGAGTCCTTTTTTCCCATTGTGAGCAAATCGGACGGTACACGAAAGAACTAGAAGGTACACAAGCTGGTACCGAAGCTTAAAATCTCGTATTCGTCCCCGTGACCTTGACCTTGGACCTCTAGGCAATTTTTTTTCCTGACGCAAGGTGGGTTGCCGGCGAGTCGCTTTTTGTCCATTGCGAGCAAATGGGACGGTAAACCAAAAACTAGAAGGTACACCATGCTGGTACCGAAGCTTAAAATCTCGTATTCGTCCCCGTGACCTTGACCTTTGACCTCTGGATGACTTTTTGTTTTTCCTGACGCAAGCTAACGTGCCGGCGAGTCCCTTTTTGCCCATTGCGAGCAAATCGGACGGTAAACGGGAAAAAAAACTAAAGGGTACACAAGCAGGCCCCAAAGCTTAAAATCTTGTTTTCGTCCCCGTGACCTTGACCTTTAACCTCTAGGTGATGTTTTGTTTTACCTGACGCAAGCTGGGGTGCCGTCGAGTCCCTTTTTGCCCATTGCAAGCAAATCGGACGGTAAACTAAAAAAAACTAAAGGGTGCACAAGCTGGTACCGAAGCTTAAAATCTCGTATTCGTCCCCGTGACCTTGACCTTTGACCTCTATGTGATTTTTTTTTTCTGACGCAAGCTAAGGTGCCGGCGAGTCCATTTTTGTCCATTGCGAGCAAATGGGACGGTAAACCAAAAAACTAGAGGGTACACCATGCTTGTACCGAAGCTTATAATCTCGTATTCGTCCCCGTGACCTTGACCTTTGACCTCTGGATGACTTTTTGTTTTTGCTGACGAAAGCTAACGTGCCGTCGAGTTCCTTTTTGCCCATTGCGAGCAAAATCAGATTGTAAACTAAAAAATTAGAGGGTACACCATTCTGGTACCGAAGCTTAGAATCTCGTATTCGTCCCCGTGACTTTTACCTTTGACCTCTAGGTGATGTTTTGTTTTACCTGACGCATAGCTGGGGTGCCGTCGAGTCCCTTTTTGCCAATTGCAAGCAAATCGGACGGTAAACTAAAAAACTAGAGGGTACACAAGCTGGTACCGAAGCTTAAAATCTCGTATTCGTCCCCGTGACCTTGACCTTTGACCTCTATGTAATTTTTTGTTTTTCATGACGTAAGCTAGGGTGCCAGCGAGTCCCTTTTTTTCCATTGCGAGCAGATCGGACGGTAAACAAAAAAACTAGAGGGTACACAAGCTGGTACCGAAGCTTAAAATATCGTATTCGTCCCCGTGACCTTGACCTTTGACCTCTATGTGATTTGTTGTCCGAACCCGCGGGGGGGGGGGGGGGGGGGGGGGGGAGGGCAGAATCTTCCCCTCCCTGATTTTCTCAATAACCTGAAAACTATGATAGATATCAACGTAAAACTTTCAGTACCTTATCCTGCATCAAGTCTAAATCTTCTCACCAACTCTTAATGCAATTGATGTAGTATTTTGGGAGATAATGACGTTTTAATGACGTCATGTCATGCCATTTTTGGTGAAAAACGATAAATGTTTGGCAAATCGTAGAAATCAGAGTTTTCAAGCAAATTGCAAATAAAACACGCGAAAAGAAGGGAAAAGACATTTTCTCAAAATGGCTCTCGGATTTCCAATTTTTTTAACCCCAATTTTTGTTGTGAATTTGAAAAGTGAATTTCTTATGCTCGAATACCAAAATAAGGTAACCGGCCAAATCCGCGGAGGAAAAAAAAATGGGGTACCTTTTGGCCACAAAAAGTTGCCCCCCCCCCAAACCGACGGCTGGATCCGCCAGTGACCACAGTCTCCACTGTACAGTGACCACCATAGAACACAAGACGTGGAGAGGAGACCACCACAGTGCCAGCACCGATGGCAAGGCCTTTAGACCGCACGTATCACTACACAGCAGCAGCAGCCGCAGCCGCGCAGCCGCGCAGCCGCGCAGCCGCGCAGCCGCGCAGCCGCGCAGCCGCGCAGCCGCGCAGCCGCGCAGCCGCGCAGCCGCGCAGCCGCGCAGCCGCGCAGCCGCGACCGCAGCAGCGCGCAGCAGCAGCAGCAGCAGCAGCAGCAGCAGCAGCAGCAGCAGCAGCAGCAGCAGCAGCAGCAGCAGCAGCAGCAGCAGCAGCAGCAGCAGCAGCAGCAGCAGCAGCAGCAGCAGCAGCAGCAGCAGCAGCAGCAGCAGCAGCAGCAGCAGCAGCAGCAGCAGCAGCAGCAGCAGCAGCAGCAGCAGCAGCAGCAGCAGCAGCAGCAGCAGCAGCAGCAGCAGCAGCAGCAGCAGCAGCAGCAGCAGCAGCAGCAGCAGCAGCAGCAGCAGCAGCAGCAGCAGCAGCAGCAGCAGCAGCAGCAGCAGCAGCAGCAGCAGCAGCAGCAGCAGCAGCAGCAGCAGCAGCAGCAGCAGCAGCAGCAGCAGCAGCAGCAGCAGCAGCAGCAGCAGCAGCAGCAGCAGCAGCAGCAGCAGCAGCAGCAGCAGCAGCAGCAGCAGCAGCAGCAGCAGCAGCAGCAGCAGCAGCAGCAGCAGCAGCAGCAGCAGCAGCAGCAGCAGCAGCAGCAGCAGCAGCAGCAGCAGCAGCAGCAGCAGCAGCAGCAGCAGCAGCAGCAGCAGCAGCAGCAGCAGCAGCAGCAGCAGCAGCAGCAGCAGCAGCAGCAGCAGCAGCAGCAGCAGCAGCAGCAGCAGCAGCAGCAGCAGCAGCAGCAGCAGCAGCAGCAGCAGCAGCAGCAGCAGCAGCAGCAGCAGCAGCAGCAGCAGCAGCAGCAGCAGCAGCAGCAGCAGCAGCAGCAGCAGCAGCAGCAGCAGCAGCAGCAGCAGCAGCAGCAGCAGCAGCAGCAGCAGCAGCAGCAGCAGCAGCAGCAGCAGCAGCAGCAGCAGCAGCAGCAGCAGCAGCAGCAGCAGCAGCAGCAGCAGCAGCAGCAGCAGCAGCAGCAGCAGCAGCAGCAGCAGCAGCAGCAGCAGCAGCAGCAGCAGCAGCAGCAGCAGCAGCAGCAGCAGCAGCAGCAGCAGCAGCAGCAGCAGCAGCAGCAGCAGCAGCAGCAGCAGCAGCAGCAGCAGCAGCAGCAGCAGCAGCAGCAGCAGCAGCAGCAGCAGCAGCAGCAGCAGCAGCAGCAGCAGCAGCAGCAGCAGCAGCAGCAGCAGCAGCAGCAGCAGCAGCAGCAGCAGCAGCAGCAGCAGCAGCAGCAGCAGCAGCAGCGCAGCAGCAGCGCAGCAGCAGCGCAGCGCAGCGCAGCGCAGCGCAGCGCAGCGCAGCGCAGCGCAGCGCAGCGCAGCGCACCGCTGCCTTCACAGTTACCATCACCACAGACCCCGTACCACGGATCGTCATCAGACATAGTTACGACATAGTTATAACGGCTCTTCTACTACGGGTAGGCTAGGCCTCCTGGTCTGGCGTCACGGACGGGTGGCCCGGGTCGGGTCGAACGCTGCCGGACGGAGGAACGCCTAGCCTACCGTTGAAGAAGATACTTGGGTTCGAAGGCGAGCTGACCACTGTCGGCATTTTGTGTTATTCCTCTACCCCTTAAAGGGAAATAATGACCTTTTTCCACAAAAATGGAGTTAGCACTTGAAATCGCCAGACGAGACCAAAATATATTGTAAATTCATCACATTTTGCATGAAAACTTTCCTACCGAAAGATATTTCAAGCTAAAGTTGATAAGCGTTCCACACTTTTAACGACCGGTACTTGCAAGTACTTTTGGTCCTCATCAAACTGCGGGCTTTTCCCGTATTGTTTTTTTACGCAATGGAGTGGAAAATATATTGTGCGTTCTGCTTGTTGTGATTATATGCCCGGCGATCTTATAAAACTAACAGCGATTGAAAAAAGTGACAATAAAATCGGAAGCTCATCGATGCACATCAACGACGGCATAGTTAGTGGTTGCGACCCTCAATTTTTTAAAATAAATAAATTTGTTTTCAACATTAGGAGTATTGTATAATTTGTCTGTGGCTGTATATAACACTATGCTTTATATTATCATGAACAATAATAATTTTTCCCCAAAAAACTAACAAACAATAACACAAAACTGGCAATTAAATCGGAAGCTCATCGATGCACATCGACGGCGACCTATTTAGCGTCGGCGATTTGTTACAAAGCATTGTCATGCTTCTCGGCGCACTTAACCATTGTGGCGAGTTGTTGCTTGTAGCGCTTTCGTTCTCCATGGCAACCAGGCGTGAGCCAATGAAAAGCCAGAACGTATTCCCTTTCTGGCTTTTGATTGGCTGATGCCTGGTTGCCATGGAGAACGAAAGCGCTACTAGCGTGTGTCCGAGCAGCGCTCAGTTTGATCGGAAATGTCACAGAGCCTCCAAAAATGCCGCAATCGATGTAAACAATGGTAGGGAAGGGCGAATTTGTCAATGACCTTCATGAAGTACACCAGGTACTTGTTGTGTATTTTTCCCAAACTTACAACTTCGAATTTGGGAATAATTTTATTTAATTCTTAAATTTGAATAAAATAATTTTAAAACCATAGCGGTAGCCTAAGAAATCGTTGCTAACAAAATCAAAAGGTCATTATTTCCCTTTAAAGGAAATAGTTCGCCTTCAACATGGGTTTTGAACTGAAATAGCAGTTTTGTAGCCCGTGCTGAGAAATCCTTATCTGGAACTTTTCTTGGCTGAAAAGACTCTCCAGCCGAAGATATTTGACTTTTTGGCGAAGGAATTCAGCGCATATATGATATACCGTACCGTCTGAGTGCCAGCACTGCCATGGAGCATGCGCAGACCAATAACGCACACCATAAAATCAATAATTTACAACCTTCTGTCCTGAATTGGCGCGATGTAGGACCATTTTTAAAAAGAAAAAAGAAACTGTATTAAACAATATAATAAAATCGTGTTCTGAAAAAAATTCCAAAGGTGAACTATTTCCTTTAAAGGGAATGTTTCACCTTTCTGAAAGTTGTCAAATATACGCTGGTTGTAGTCGAACATATGAAGAAGTGCTGCTGAAAACGATGGTGATATTTTTTCTCTCTCGAAAAGTCACTTAACTTTATACAAATTAAGGTTTTAATTTTGGGATGATGTCATTACTGAGCTATAGACCGCCGCTGATTGGCTGACAAAGTGGGATTGGCTGAGAAAGTGGTTGTCAGCCAATCAGCGGCGGGACTAGCCTAGACCCCATTTTGCAAATGGGAAATTAAATTGCTTAAAAACGGCTACTTTTGGGGAAAATTACCTTAGTATTTTCGACATTTAAAAAACGGCCAAAGATAGTGGCTATCTCAGTTCAAAACCAATACAAAGGTGAACCATTCCCTTTAACCCTCGCCCGTGCAGCGTCCGATCAGTGCGAGACCGTGCAGGGGGGGGGGGGGGGGTACAACCCCACTACCCCCCTAGCGTTTCGCCCCTAATTGGGCTAGAGCTTCGATTCAAAAACGAGCGTTTTGCTTGTGACGAGAGGAAGCCTGTCACGAGAGGAAGCCAGTTATACCCGATTTTAAGGTCCTAGGTCATTAGGTGACCTCTGAGGTCATGTCAATGACCTAAAATTCAACCAAATTGTAAATGCGTATAAATTGAATTCAATCGGGCTAGAATCGCGAATGAGCATGTACTTATGCTAAATGGGTGCCAAATTTGAAATAAGTGTCACAAAATGTCATAGAAACTGCCAAATTCCAAAAAGGTCATGTCAGGTCATTCATTTGAGGTCAGTGGCCTCAGTTGACCTGTTCGGGCGCATGACCCCAGTGGAACATATAATTATGTAAAATGGATCCCATATTTGAAATCAGCGTTACAAAATGTCCTAGAAACTGCCATAAGTCAAAAAAGTAATATGAGGTCATCGGAGGTCAGTGACCTCGGTTGACCTCTGAAAAGGTCAATCGAGGTCACAATATCAATGGAAACTACAACTGTCACCTGGAAACACCTGTGAATATGCTCCTGAACAACAAACACTATGAAACTGCACAAGTTACAAGGATCAATACTACGGGACGCCAGTTGCGCCTAACATGACCTTGAAAAACAGGTCAAAGGTCACGGGTCATGTGACCTACAACTTAACAAATTTTCAGAATGTGTCAAATTGTTCACAAGTAGGGTACTGAAACTTTCATCGCAATCGGTTGATATTTACGCGAGTTATTCCCGAAAAAAAACGAGGGGGTGGCATCATACCCCCTGCACTGGCGCGGGTTAATGGGTAGGCAGGAGTGTCCTTCCTTTCCAGTGTGACCCGTCTAGTTTTTTTTAATAATTTTGAGTAGCCATGTTCTTAAGTAAGAAAGAACTTAAGAATGCTGCAACCACATTGGGACACCATTTAACGTCCATAACTACGTACTTAAATAGCACAACATAGAACACAGATAAAGAACTGATGTGTAAAAACTCATAATGATGATAAGAAAATGCTGCAAGCAAACAAACCGGAAGACGGCAATTTTGATGGTGGTGGCGGGGTGCGCTACATTTACCGGACGTGGTGGCGGGGTGCGCTACATTTACCGGACTACACCACACATTTACTGTCTTTCCCGTCACGGGTCGGATGTCCGCCCTCTGCGCCAACCTGTCAGCTAGTGTCCGACACGACACCAATGACATGACAGCCTGTCATACTGTCATACAGCCTGACAGCCTGTCAATGCCCGACATGATGCATAATGTTCCACACACGAGCACCAGAAACTATGTACCAGACACCAGAGATAATGCCTGCCTGGCATCTATACTTCCTGAGAAGGAATCATCTTGTTCTACATTTCGCAGACACAAAAGACAGATGTCGGACTGGCGTCCATACTTCCCAGGTAGGAATTATTTCGTGCTACCATCCGTTGAAGCTGTACCTGAACATGACTGTCGCACGGTAAGCCGGTATGTAACCTAACCGGTTACTTCACGAACCCCAAAGTGCGACCTGGCAAAGGCCACAAACATCCTACCTATAGCTCAGATCGTTGACGAGGCAGAAAGCACGATCAGCAAGAGTAATGCCACCAAACCAGTGCAGCCCGGGCGCTGGTTCTAATGTCGCTATTCGGGCGAGTGGTGTATCGCATTGATCACCAAACGCTATTCCAGGCCAGCGACACATGCCACCCGAGGACTGACTTTAATCGGCACGCGACCAGGGGCGCGAGGCATGGCAAGGTAATACGGGAACACATACATACACATTCAGAGTTTAACTGGTCAGATTTGTCTCCGGGCTGTGCCGCGCTGTACATCATAAACGTCACATGGCATGCGTTGTAGCACATACTATCTTGCAAATGACCGCCAGAAAGGGGGGGGGCGATCTCGCTTATCGTTTCGTACATAAGTGCCACCGGCCGAACATTTTGAACCAGGCCCGTCTTACTGGTATGACCCCAACATCACACACAACGACAAACAGACAAGTCACACGCACGATCACAACAACGTGGGCACAGGCAATGATTAAGCCAGAGAAAAACGCTATAACATCGTAAGAACTGCATACCTATAACAAATAGCAGCAAGCAACACCAACAAATCTATCGCCACTAATACGCCCCTCCCGAACAGCACACAGCCGGCATCAACCGACCGCAGAGGCAGCACTCGCAGTGGCAGGCACACCAGCCTCGCCTTCAAACCGGTATCTACACACCACAATCAGCCAACATAACATAACAGTGGCGTCGCAACAAAACTGTGAGTGGGGGCCAACCAAATGTGTTTTTTCTTTAGGGGGGTAGCAAGGGGTGACACCATCACGATTATGACACCATCACGATGACACCATCACGATGACACCATCACGATGACACCATCACGATTATGACAACATCACAGTTATGACACCATCACAATTATGACACCATCACGATTATGACACCATCACGATTATGACAACATCACAGTTATGACACCATCACAATTATGACACCATCACAATTATGACACCATCACGATTATGACACCATCACGATTATGACAACATCACAATTATAACAACATCACAATTATGACACCATCACGATTATGACACCATCACGATTATGACACCATCACGATGACACCATCACGATTATGACATCATCACGATGACACCATCACGATTATGACACCATCACGATGACACCATCACGATTATGACACCATCACGATGACACCATCACGATGACACCATCACGATTATGACACCATCACGATGACAACATCACAATTATGACACCATCACGATGACAACATCACAATTATGACACCATCACGATGACACCATCACGATTATGACCCATCACACCTGAACACATGTTTTCCACTACCATCGCCACCACAATCATTCCCAACACACATTCCACTTCCACTTCTCCACTTCTACCTCCACCTCCACCATCACCATCACCATCACCATCACCATCACCATCACCATACCCCCCCCCCCAATACTTACATGCAATCGCGACCTGCGCCTTCTCGGAGAAGATGGCTCCGACCGCGTTCTTCGCAATACACTGGTACTCGCCGGCGTCCGACCGCTGGGTGTTGTGGATCCGGTAGAAGTGCTCCGTGGTGAAGTCGCCCAGGTACTGGCCGTTCTTCAGCCACCGGTATTCGGGCTGGGGAGCGCCTGAAACCGGTGCAACGCAAACGTTAACACGGCTCCCGGCTCCAGTGGAAACGGTACAGGTAACACCGCTCCAGGCTTCAGTGGAAACGGTGGTAACACCGCTCCAGGCTCCAGTGGAAACGGTGGTTAACACCGCTCTCGGCTCCAGTGGAAACGGTGGTAACATCGCTCCAGGCTCCAGTGGAAACGGTGGTTAACACCGCTCCCGGCTCCAGTGGAAACGGTGGTAACACCGCTCCCGGCTCCAGTGGAAACGGTGGTAACACCGCTCTCGGCTCCAGTGGAAACGGTGGTAACACCGCTCCCGGCTCCAGTGGAAGCGGTGAACAGCGTTACCACCGCTACATGTTCCAGTGGAAAACATGACTGACAACAGGGTTTTGGTGAGAGCAATCGCTCGCAAAACGTCAGTGTTGTGCGTCTGCAGTACAACGCAATCATCATTGCAGGTCCCAGCAGAAACGTCAGTGTGCGTCCACAGTACAAAGCAATCATCATTGCAAGTCCCAGTAGAAACGGTACAGTGTCACCACTGCTGCAGGTAATTCTAGTAGCAATGGTAGGTGCAATGATACCACCACTGCATGTTCAAGTGGAAACGGTACATAGCGTTACCACCACTGCAAATTCCAGTGGAAACGATAGTGTTAACACCACTTAAGGTGTCAGTAGAAAGCACCCCCCCCCCCCCCCCCCAGGAGCCTCGCGGAGAAGCCTTCCACACTCATCAACTCAGAAAACTGCAACCAACAACCAATTCAGTTCCAGTGCTAGGGAAAACAGAACGTGAAAACAGTGCCAACGATTCAGTTCAGTGCAACGCTAGGGGAAACAGGAAGGGAAACAGTGCCAACGATTCAGTTCAGTGCAACGATAGGGGAAACATACAGGGAAACAGTGCCAACGATTCAGTTCAGTGCAACGATAGGGGAAACATACAGGGAAACAGTGCCAACGATTCAGTTCAGTGCAACGATAGGGGAAACAAAGGGAAACAGTGCCAACGATTTAGTTCAGTGCAACGATAGGGGAAACAGACAGGGAAACAGTGCCAACGATTCAGTTCAGTGCAACGATAGGGGAAACAGAAAGGGAAACAGTGCCAACGATTCAGTTCAGTGCAACGATAGGGGAAACATACAGGGAAACAGTACCAACGATTCAGTTCAGTGCAACGATAGGGGAAACATACAGGGAAACAGTGCCAACGATTCAGTTCAGTGCAACGATAGGGGAAACAAAGGGAAACAGTGCCAACGATTTAGTTCAGTGCAACGATAGGGGAAACAGACAGGGAAACAGTGCCAACGATTCAGTTCAGTGCAACGATAGGGGAAACAGAAAGGGAAACAGTGCCAACGATTCAGTTCAGTGCAACGATAGGGGAAACATACAGGGAAACAGTACCAACGATTCAGTTCAGTGCAACGATAGGGGAAACATACAGGGAAACAGTGCCAACGATTCAGTTCAGTGCAACGATAGGGGAAACAAAGGGAAACAGTGCCAACGATTTAGTTCAGTGCAACGATAGGGGAAACAGACAGGGAAACAGTACCAACGATTCAGTTCAGTGCAACGATAGGGGAAACATACAGGGAAACAGTGCCAACGATTCAGTTCAGTGCAACGATAGGGGAAACATACAGGGAAACAGTGCCAACGATTCAGTTCAGTGCAACGATAGGGGAAACAAAGGGAAACAGTGCCAACGATTTAGTTCAGTGCAACGATAGGGGAAACAGACAGGGAAACAGTGCCAACGATTCAGTTCAGTGCAACGATAGGGGAAACAGAAAGGGAAACAGTGCCAACGATTCAGTGCAGTGCAACGATAGGGGAAACAGAAAGGGAAACAGTGTCAACGATTCAGTTCAGTGCAACGATAGGGGAAACAGAAAGGGAAACAGCGCCAACGATTCAGTTCAGTGCAACGATATGGGAAATAGAAAGGGAAACAGTGCAACCGATTTAGTTCAGTGCAACGATAGGGGAAACCAGAAAGGGAAACAGTGCCAACGATTCAGTTCAGTGCAACGATAGGGGAAATAGATAGGGAAACAGTGCCAACGATTCAGTTCAGTGCAACGATTTGGGAAACAGAAAGGGAAACAGTGCCAACGATTCAGTTCAGTACAACGATATGGGAAACAGAAAGGTAAACAGTGCCAACGATTCAGTCCAGTGCAACGATAGAGGAAACAGATAGGGAAACAGTGCCAACGATGTAGTTCAGTGCAACGATAGAGGAAACAGAAAGGGAAACAGTGTCCACGATTTAGTTCAGTGCAACGATAGAGGAAACAGAAAGGGAAACAGTGCCAACGATTCAGTTCAGTGCAACGATAGGGGAAACATAAAGGGAAACAGTGCCAACGATTTAGTTCAGTTCAACGATAGAGGAAACAGAAAGGGAAACAGTGCCAACGATGTAGTTCAGTGCAACGATAGGGGAAACATACAGGGAAACAGTGCCAACGATTCAGTTCAGTGCAACGATAGGGGAAACATACAGGGAAACAGTGCCAACGATTCAGTTCAGTGCAACGATAGGGGAAACATAAAGGGAAACAGTGCCAACGATTTAGTTCAGTGCAACGATAGGGGAAACAGAAAGGGAAACAGTGCCAACGATTCAGTTCAGTGCAACGATAGGGGAAACAGAAAGGGAAACAGTGCCAACGATTCAGTGCAGTGCAACGATAGGGGAAACAGAAAGGGAAACAGTGTCAACGATTCAGTTCAGTGCAACGATAGGGGAAACAGAAAGGGAAACAGCGCCAACGATTCAGTTCAGTGCAACGATAGGGGAAATAGAAAGGGAAACAGTGCAACCGATTTAGTTCAGTGCAACGATAGGGGAAACCAGAAAGGGAAACAGTGCCAACGATTCAGTTCAGTGCAACGATAGGGGAAATAGAAAGGGAAACAGTGCCAACGATTCAGTTCAGTGCAACGATTTGGGAAACAGAAAGGGAAACAGTGCCAACGATTCAGTTCAGTACAACGATATGGGAAACAGAAAGGGAAACAGTGCCAACGATTCAGTTCAGTTCAACGATAGAGGAAACAGAAAGGGAAACAGTGCCAACGATGTAGTACAGTGCAACGATAGAGGAAACAGAAAGGGAAACAGTGTCCACGATTTAGTTCAGTGCAACGATAGAGGAAACAGAAAGGGAAACAGTGCCAACGATTCAGTTCAGTGCAACGATAGGGGAAACATAAAGGGAAACAGTGCCAACGATTTAGTTCAGTTCAAAAAAAGGGAAACAGACAGGGAAACAGTGCCAACGATTCAGTTCAGTGCAACGATAGTGGAAACAGAAAGGGAAACAGTGCCAACGATTCAGTTCAGTGCAACGATAGGGGAAACAGTACAGCAACACCGACCGACAAACCTGCAGCCACCGTGCCTCGTGTCCTCCCGTGCCTCGTGATCCCACACCGCGAGTGATGCCATGGAGAGAGAGAGCATGTGTGCCAGTGATGCCGTACACCGTGTGTGAGTGTGATGCCATATACATCACATCAGAGTGACGTCAGAATCGCCGAGCCCGCAACGATTTCCGCCGATCAGCGCACCCGGGATCCGCCGCCGGGCCGTCACGGTGTGCTGTCCCGGGACCGTCACGGCGTGCTGTCCCGGGACCGTCACGGCGTGCTGTCCCGGGACCGTCACGGCGTGCTGTCCCGGGACCGTCACGGCGTCCTGTCCCGGGACCGTCACGGCGTGCTGTCCCGGGACCGTCACGGCGTTCTGTCCCGGGACCGTCACGGTGTGCTGTTCCGAGACCGTCACGGCGTGACGACCGCCCGGGGTGACGCCCGAGTGATGCCGTGACGCCATGTGACGCGTCACGTCCCGTCCCGTCACGAGCGCGCCTCTCACGAGCCGGTCGTCCCGGGCCGCCCGTGAGCAGCCAGACCGTCTACGCCCGGTGTTCAGTCTGTTCGGTCTGTTCAGTATGTTCAGTCTGTTCAGACTTCAGTCTGTTCGGTCTGTTCGGTCTGTTCGGTCTGTTCGGTCTGTTCGGACTGTTCGGACTGTTCGGACTGTTCGGACTGTTCGGACTGGTCGGACTGTTCAGTCTGTTCAGTTCAGTCTGCTGAGGTGCTGTGTTTTGCTGGTGGCTCAGGCGAGGAAATCAACAGAACATGATAAACCAGCCAACATATGTGTAATAATGGTGTATGTGTCAGCGTGTGTATGTATATAACATAGCGTTGCGGGTAGCGTTGGGCTTGCACCCCCGTTCGGCCGCACCATCGTAGTCGGACGGGCCTCGACGCCGCCCGCGGTGACCCAGCGTCATTGCCGTGTGACGTTGTGTGACCCGGCACTCGGCAGTCATGGGAGTAGCACCCGCCACGTGCTGCTGCTGGCCGAGCCGGTGGCAGGCGCGTGCAGAGTGGTGTCAGTGTCGCCGGAATATCAACTTGTGGAAATGGCGCAATGGGTTCAATACAACTCACAATCGAACACGAACAGTCAGTGACGTCGGACCATGTGGAAAGAGAAGAAGCAACCGTTGCGAAATCTGGAATACGGTGTAAATATATGAATATCTCGCGAAATATGGAGTACGGTGTAAATATATGAATATCTCGCGAAATATGGAGTACGGTGTAAATATATGTATATCTCAAGACAGCTCAGTCACAACAGAGCTATATGGGTGTGGCTTTAACAACGCCCGGCAAACAGAAAATTACTCAAGTCGAAAACAGACATAGAAACGGGTCTGGAAAAATAACAGAGAGGCAAACATTCAGTGCAGTGCAACGATAGGGGAAACTGAGCGGCTGAAAATGGGAAATGTTCAGAAAGAGGGCGATATTGCAAAGACGAGAAAACACAGTCACTGGAAAAACATTGACAGTGTGTCAATGAAGCACACAGTGGAATGGTTATGGTGGAATGGTTCCAAAAACAAGCACAAACACCGGACAGTCAGTTTTGGAATGATGGCTTGCTGGTAAGTCCGGGCCGACAGGAAGAAATGGTAACGAAATGCAATCGCAATCGCAGAGAAAACATGACAACAGTAATCGCAAAGAAAACCGAACACATACAACACGCCAATTGAGCCTCTCGAAAATGGAAACAAGGTTCGTCATAGCAATATGAGGAACCGCAGAGCAAAACAGCAATGGAGAACAGTGGGAATGCAATGCAAAAAAGCAACGGCAGGTATACGTCCTGCGCACACGAATTCTTGGAAAATGTAGCTGCTCCAAAGTCAGTAACGGTTTCTCATGTGAAAAGAGCACAGGCAGTTGACTAAAAAACTGAGACAAAATATTTTCGATCCCCGGCATTGTTGCAGCTGATTTCGAGGCAGTGTCGTTGCCACAGTCCGTCAGCCAGGTAGTTCTCCCGTCTAAGGAAGGAGTCGAATTTCCAGTGCACTCATTGGCTGATCAGCACTGGCCTGACTACCTGTCACCTGCTCCTGCTTCAGGGCTCTCACGGTGTTGCGGTGCGCTACCACGCGCCGTACAGTCGCCTACTGCTGCGTCTCGTCTGTCTACTGCTGCGTCTCGTCTGTCTACTGCTGCGTCTCGTCTGTCTACTGCTGCGTCTCATCTGTCTACTGCTGCGTCTCGTCTGTCTACTGCTGCGTCTCGTCTGCCTACTGCTGCGTCTCGTCTGTCTACTGCTGCGTCTCGTCTGTCTACTGCTGCGTCTCGTCTGTCTACTGCTGCGTCTCGTCTGTCTACTGCTGCGTCTCGTCTGTCTACTGCTGCGTCTCGTCTGTCTACTGCTGCGTCTCGTCTGTCTACTGCTGCGTCTCGTCTGTCTACTGCTGCGTCTCGTCTGCCTACTGCTGCGTCTCGTCTGTCTACTGCTGCATCTCGTCTGTCTACTGCTGCGTCTCGTCTGTCTACTGCTGCGTCTCGTCTGTCTACTGCTGCGTCTCGTCTGTTTACTTGCCTCTCGTCTGTTCCGACTATCGCGGAAAATATCATCGGCTACGCTACTCCATCTATATTCTTCTGCCCGGCCGCGTCCCACGGGACATTGAGACGCCGGCCGTGCTACACGGTGAATCAGACGGCCATAGTGGAAATGATCGACAAACTGGCGGAAGACAGCCAAGTAGACGCGACCCTAAACGAATTCAAGAAGCAAGTGAAGGACTGGAAAATCGAAAGCGATCCAGAAGATGGCTGGAGCGAAACAGTAATCCGAAATACAAATATGACGTTCACCACGATCGGGGTAATCGCAGTCATAGGCGTCGCTATCGTGATGTGCTGTAACTGCAAGACAAGACACGATAACTTACTTTGACAAAGACACATGTCACCAATGATGAGTGCTGGATGCTGGATCGGCCAAGGTTATTTTGGCCAAGGTTGTTTGGCCCAGGTTGCAGAGCCGGACTCCCGGACTGCGGAACTATGACGTGAAAGAGTGAAGAGCCACGTTTATTTACGTGGAACTTTTTCGATTAAACTGGTCTATAAACTATCTGGTATCTGACCCAGCATTGGCATATTTGCCGACGCATGTAACTGCTATTGCCATTGGCGACACCACATTAGGATAGGATAAGGTTCTCCAGTGGGCAGGCGGCCGACCCAGTGAGTGTTTCAGTCAAGATTGTCACTGGTTCTTCGCGTTCCATTCCACTCAACAGTGGATCACACAATCGGCCGTAGACAGTGTGCGTCCACGTTACTGCGTATCCGGTTACGTTACTGCTACTGTTACTGTGCGCGGTTACATAACAAGTGTCATGATTGCATGTTGATGTGTATCAGAGTGTTGCACGAGCCGTTGGTCGTGATTTTGTTGAGTATTTATTTAGCAGCCCATGTTCTTAGTGACCTGCGTGAATTTGTTTAGGTAGGCAGCATTTGCCGACGAATGTAACTGCTATTGCCATTGACGCTGACACCACAAGACACCATAAGTTGCGCCCTCCCTGCGGCTCGCCAGGGTCAGCACGGGGGTGGCGCAGGACCTCCGCCACCTTGGTAGGGAGCGTGGTAGGGAGCACCTTGGTAGGGAGTGTGGTAGGGAGCGGACGTGACCGGTCCGATTGGTAGCAACCTGTTGGTTTTGGTTTGGTGGCGTTTGGTCTTGGTGGTGGCTATTTCTGGCCCCAATTTGGTGAACCGTGAGTGGTTTGTTTGGTTGTTTTGGTCACCCCGCAAGGCTATAACGGCCCGAGAGACGGCACCGTGAGTGACTACCTGTTTTTGTCTGTACTTTAAATTGCCAGAAAATGTAATATTTCGGTGTTCTTTTCCTCGATAGATATTGAATTGCTGTTTTGCTGTAATCATTGGTTATTGGTCCTTAAAATTGTATGTGTTTCAGAAACCACGCGAAATATAGACGAGAAAACGGAGACGCGTGTCTATCTACCAATGATATTGGGGGCTGTTCGCCGGCGGTGGCTACAATATGGGTCTGTATGTTTGTGTCTGTGTGCCCACACAGATCTGTGAAAGCTCCGGCCAGCAGCATGGGCCTAGCACCCATTAACTTTGCGTTACAAGACAGAAGCTTTAACCGACGGAGCTAGCTGTGTAGCATCTAGCATTTTAACATTAGTATCAGTAGTTCAAAAGTGGCCATTTCAAAAAGCACTAAGGCTGGAGACTTCCAGACGCGTTTATCTCGCGTTTAGGGGTTCGTGGGTAAGTTGACGTGTAACTCGCGTGTAAGTCGGTGGCTAACTTTAAACGGTGACTTCCACTGTTGTGTAACTAGTTCATGAGCTAAGTTAGCGAACCAACTTACCCGCGAGCACACCCATGTATTAAGTTCACGTTTAGCGTTTCTTTGCTCCATTTTTGCCTCTTAAATCACTCTCAAAGTTAATTTTCCTTGAATATTATATTTTGATGAGAGAGAGAATTGTTTGACGATTATGTTGTATGTTTTTCAATCCATTTTAGACAGCCATTTTGCTGTAAATTGGATGCGAGTTTAAGGCTAATTAACTCCTCATTAGTAACTCATAAAAAAAAATGTCTATTCCTTCTCTGTACGCTCCTTATGACCATATTGCATCGTATGAGAGCTCTAATTGAACCGTGGCTATGCCGTAAAGGTCACGCCAACGGGAGTGCTCGTTAATGTAAATGCATGCTTAGTGCATGCATTCAGGTTACATACATGCACGCATACATCATACATGGATACACATACATACATACATGCATACATACATACAAACATACATGCATACATGCATGCATACGTACATACATACATGCACACAAACATATCTTTATCGTTTATTTAAATTAACGCATTCACAACAGAACGGGATGTGATTTTGAGATGCTCCAGAGTCCAGTTTCGATTATTCCTTCGCCGTCAATCGCTCTTCCCGGCTTGTGAGTCGCGACGTGAGGCTCAAATTTGACACCGCCGGCCCGAAACCTGATCGGCTGGCCTGTCGGCCGAGCTGGACGGGCGCATTTCTGTTCGCAACGTCAGAACGACGAGAGTGGTTGTGACGAGGAGACGTGCGTGAGGATAGTGCCATGGATAGGAAGAAGAAGAGAAGCAGAAATTTCAGTAATCGAGACCGGTTTCTTTTGACCGACGTAATGAAGACAGAAGTAAAGGTGATCGAAAGCAAACGACATGATGGAAGAAGCAACGATGCACGGAAACAGGCATGGCAGAATGTTGTTAATGCATTCAATGCCAGGACAGATGAAAAACGAGAAGAAAAACAACTAGCACAGCTATGGCGGGACATCAAGAGAAATGCCAAGAAGGATCATTCACGGTTCAGGCGGCAGCGCATGGGCACTGGCGGTGGACCAGAGCCTGCTCCACTAGAGTCGCTGACCGAAGAAATACGAGACATGATCCCCCAAGTGTTCCAACCAATCGTTGGAGTCGTTGATGACGACGAAGAGATGGAGATTCCTGAATCAGGTGGTTTTTTTTTTTCATTTGCGATGCATGAAAGACGACGCTGCTTTTTAAAATATCGCGTTATACAATTAAATACTCAAAGCTGTTACTGCAATGTTTGCATGCGCTCATACTGAAGCAGGGTGTACATAGGGTGTAGCAGGGTGTACATGTATTACATAGCGCATGGGTGTAGGAACCGGGGGGGGGGGGGGTCGGGGAGCCATGGCCAACCCACTTTTGAGCAATTTTGTGTGTGATAAAATCTGTATTTTTGCGTGAAGGAAAAATATAGGTATCTTTTGTTTTCCCATTTTACGATTAAATTGGTTTCGTTTCAGAGACACCTGGCAATTCATCAACTGCTGGTGACAGGGACGCTGACTCGCTGCCGGATCCTGACATTGCCGATTCTGGGGCAGCGCAAGGATCATCGCGGTCGCGCAGGCAGCGCCCTCAGGCATCGTCAGCGAGCAGCAGCGCGGTGGATGGCATCGCTCAATCGGCTTCAGAGTATCACAACGCCAGAATGTCAATGCTGCTAGACGAGCACAAGGCAAAGATGGACATGATGTGCGAAGAACAGAAGATGAAAGAGGCTGAACATGAGCAGCACACGGATGAACACCGCCTAAAAATGCAGATTCTTCACGAGCTGCGTGCTAAGATAAGTGCGTCTCCTGGAGATCACGGTGAGCAGCTTCAGGATGTCGCTGCTGTCCTCAGCTACCTCTAGCTTCTGGTTAGTGGCAAACGAACGCTGAAAGAAAACACGTTAGGATAATGGAAAGGAAAACGTTTTATGGTGTGTGCACTGTGCAGACCTCGGTCTTATGCCTTTGAGCTCAATCCCAAGAGACGATTGTTTCTAATGTTCATGTGCTGTGAAAATCTAGAGATACATATGTGCCAAAGGCCCAGTTGTCTAATCGTTTATCACGTGGCTCCGATGCTAGAAATACACGACGCATACATATGAAACTGTATTTTCACCCGAAAATAAACACAGCAACCGATGGCAAAGCAATCGAACTATCACCATGTACAATGCAGACGCCGCTGAGTATTTGAAGTTCAACGATTCATACAGTTAACAAAGGCGGTGGCTTTAAAAAACATTCTCATGCGACCGGCCTGCGCTCTCACAGTCTGTCTCGACGCGCGACGACGCGCGTCGAGTATCTCTCGCTCATCGACGCGCGAAGTGCGCCTCTATGAGATGCCGTCTTTCGACGTTGCCGACATCTGCGTGTCGCGGGACATCGTCGTCTTGGTCGGGGTCGATGTCCTGACCTGGCTCGTCCTCTGCGCCAACCTCACCAGGCTCGAGTCCCATGTTGTACACAACCATGGCAGCCACGATGGTGTTACAGCAGCGCCGTGGGCTGAATCGGAGCTGTTGGCTCAGGCAGATACATTTTTTCTTCGCATGTCCGAATGTTCTCTCGATGATGTTCCTGGTAGTACGATGAGCGCAGTTATAGCGGCGTTCGGCAGCCGTGTTAGTCCTGTTCAGTGGCGTCAAGATGATCTCGGAGTTGCCATAGCCGCCATCACCCAGTATAATCCCTCTTTCTTGCTGCTCTTCTAGGCGCCGCTCCAGTCTAGCTCGTAGCGAACAGTTATCCCACACGCGAGAGTCGTGTGTTGACCCGGGCCATCTGGCCACAACGTTAGTAAATCTATGTCGAGCGTCACAAGTAGCTTGGACGTTGATGGACATGAATCCTTTTCTATTCCTGTACAGTTCAGCATCTGGCCCAGGAGGACAGAGTATCGGAACATGTGTTCCATCGATTACACTGATTACACCGGGGAATGCAGCGACTTCGTAAAATTCCTGTTTTGCCTTTTCCATCTCTGCATGCGTTTTGGGAAATCTGATGTAGCGATTCCGCAAACCGGCAATGGCGTTGATCACCTTGTGAACCTTTCTTCCAGCTGTGGTTCTGGCTACTCCAACCATGTCTCCAATGACACGGTGAAACGTTCCTGTGGCGAGAAACCGTAATGCCAATAGCAGCTGCAGAGATGGTGATAGGGCGCAATTGCGATCACTGGCCTCTTCGATTTGGTCCTGAATCTGCTCCAAAAGTTCAAGAACTTTCGCTTTGGTTAAGCGAAAACGGTCAAGAAACTCGAAATCGTTATCAAAGACAAGTGGGTCCGTTCTTTCCCGCATGACATATGGTCGTCTTTGATTGCCACGATCTTCTTCGTTTACGTCACGGACTAGATCTAAATATCCTTCCATGGTCGATTCCTGCGTCAAAATCTTCAAATCCTCACGCACATCACTGATCACCGCACAACCTCGTCGTCCACAGGCTCACTTGATCCTACTGATCCGTCGATCGGCCGCGGGGTCCGGTCTGCGTCGGGCGCTGAACTCGACACCGCTCATTCGACGCTGCTGAGGTGCCGCCCCGCCGCGCCTCTCCCCCTCCCCTTGCGAAGGTGCGGCGCACTCAGCGGACGGGGGTGTAATCGGAGACAGCAGTGCGACATGAACGCAGACACATGATGTCCAACGCCGTGGTACGATATGTTATTTCCATTTAATTATTACAGCAAACCGGTTATGGATGGTCGCACTATGCTGATATCATGCGAACATAAGTGCACGCCCATCGCTTACATGCCAGGAGGCCACTTACGTTTGTAAACATTTCTTACGGCACATTATTTCCACAAATAGCAAAATACTACGTCTTTACTACGGTTTGTTTACGTTTTTACGTCGAACAGCTGATCGGTTTGCCCTTTAAACTGGCGTGTAAGTTGGCATTTAAATAGTTACACGCGTGTAGCTGCCCACGAGATACCCGTCCGTGGAAGTCACCGATTAAAAGTTGGTGGGCAGCTAAACGCGCGTTTAGAGGTTTGTGTGTAAGATAAACGTGAGATAAACGTGAACTGGAAGTCTCCAGCCTAACTCATATATAACGCATTTTCCAATAGCATCATTTCTCGGGACCGTCGGCAAAAGCACCTAACTCCTATTAGCACGTTTTCTGAAACATAATTTCTCGCTACAGCTTCTGGGTCCTGCGCTCCAGTTCTAATCCCATTATACCTGACTGTACGCCTGCCACTCACAGTTCACAGATAAGGCAAGCTCCTTTTACACATCTCCCGCGCTGCTGCGTCCACCCGACACGCCAGCTCCCTGCACCGTCCCGTCCATTCGACACGCCAGCCCAATGCGCATCCATTGAACTCCGCCTTACCAGCTCAGACGAAAGATCCCTTATAACCACATTTCCTTCATCTCTACCGACGCAGCTGTACCACCGTCCCAACGCATTCCTTACCATATACGGCCCAGTAGCTATACAGTATACACGCGCTAGCCCCGCCCAACGACGAATCCCAGACCTCTTACAGAACTGGGCCATCAATTAGGAACGTCAGCTTGAGGCGAACGGACCCTCTGGCCAATAGTAGTAGTTACTAGAGCGGACACTATAGTAGTGGCGAACTAAGCACGGGGTGTACGGTTTTGAGGAGAGGCAGAGTTGGACCCAGAGTCACAGACGCCGGACTGCCTCTCACCTGCTCCTGCTTGAGTGCTCTCACAGTGTTGCAGTGCGCTACCACGCGCCGTACAGTCGCCTACTGCTGCTTCTCGTCTGTTTACTGCTACTTCTCGTCTGTTTACTGCTGCCTCTCGTCTGTTCGACTATTGTAGCGTGGGGGAAACACCGGGGGAACAGCGGGGTGGTGAAGAGTGCGCTCGACCATCTGGGAGTCTCACAGTCAGCGGTAGAGACTGAGTAAGAGACGGAAATGATCATCTGAGCTTTGAAGAGTCCTGCGGCTGCGTGAGTGTGAACAATACGGTAGACCTGGTGAAGATGAAGAAGACGGTAAACAGTGGTGAGTGGTCTCCCCTTTGCATACAAAACATCTGATGGTGCATTTCATTTTTTTTTCTCATGCATTTCATTTTTGAGAGGCTGGTCATCCTGGTCCATCATATAGGCTGGTTCACCGACATGCCATTTCACTGCTCGAGGACGGGAGGGGCAGTGTCTCGCCCATGAGGGTGAGGACGGTACACGGGAAAAGGGGGTAGGAATAGCGTCGGTTGTGACGCCCTGGTGACCATTGCCAACTTTCGTGATTAGGTATCTCTTTACAATCGTAAGTCGGGTCGTAAGTTAGGTCATCCGTCCAGTTACGCATCCCCTCGAACCCCTGCTCACCTCCAAAGCCAAAATCGCCCACTTTGTCTTACGCCCAGCGTCGCTAAGTTTTGCTTTCCTTCGAGTGATGATCCGTACGGCTGTCCAGGCAAAGTTCGGACTACTCCTACTGGGCCTTAACCTAAGATTTATCCGTCATCATCCGCACTGCCACTTTCCCAGCAACAGACATTCCGCTTTCATTCGCCCCATAATTATTTGTCCGTCCCCAAAAATTCCCTCCCAGTAGTGCCGGATGCCAGCTGGATGAGTGACTCCCAGGTAGGATAAATGTCCTCATCAATACGAAATCCTACTAGCGCTCCGCTGAACGACAGCATTGCTGCGTGGGCCGCCCAGAATATATGCACTTAATGTAATCCGTCCAGTTCCTACTTTAAAAGGGAGCGAGTTTATCCATAGGACTTATATGAAACACCGACTACGCTTTACTGCCCGTCTTATCCTCTCTGTCCGGGAGAGGCCCCTATACCTACTGTCCGGGCCTACGACCTGGGCTCCGCCGGACCTGGGTCCTCTATCCAAGCCCACCACCTTGGGCTACGCCGGACCTCTGACCTCCATCCGGGCCACGACCTGGGCTCTGCCGGACCAACTTTCTAAGTTAACATCGACCGGCATCGACGGCGGGCTACGCGGATGTCCTTGCCTATATACCGACTGCGCGCGCCCGGGAATTTCTTTAGATCTCCCCGTTTAACCGTGAGTGACTTCTGAGGCACGTCTGGCCTCCTCCTCCCTCTTATCCTTCCTCCCTCGCCCTCCTTTTTCTGCGCCAACCTATCATCCTCTGGGCATTTGGCACCCGCAGTCTCGGACTTACTACTTGTAACCTCCCTGTGATATGCGGCCAGCCGATATCACTCGGTCTGGGCATAATTTTCCACGAGCACTTCATTTGCATGTTTCGCCACACTGATATATTTTCGATACAGGGATCGTGCATACAAGCCGTCATGCCTCTTCTCCAAGCTCCAATACTATTTAATCCCTGTCCGGCCCTGACTTTACTGTGAGTAATATCAGCCATAGTACATTTATCTTACCTCTCTCTGCTGGGATACGTAATTACTGCTATCTGCCGAGACACATTACTGATACTTCCTTCGAGTGTACTTCGGACTGCCTGAGCCTTGGCCTCCGCGTTAGCGGTGGTACCCCTTTAATCGTATGCGTCTCAACGCCCTCGCCACACATCGGCGCCACATCAGTATTATTTGCATCTAGGCTCGATTCACTCTGTTCCTTTGCGGTCCTGTCTCGTGATAGTCCCCACGGGCAGCTTGCACAATGCTCCGCCCTTTAAAAAGTAAATCCCCCCCTTTCTCGTCGGCTCCCTTCTTCCCTGTTCATTTTCGGACTTTGCGTTCACCCTTCCAGCTTAGTTGTAAATAATTAGCTTCGACCATTAGACTCAACAATTATTGTCTCCATATCAGCTCTATCGTCGTGGATTTTGCATTGGTGTAAACGCGATTTGTATCTGTGTCGTATTTGCCGACTCTAACAATCGTCAAGAATTTCCTTCACTGTTAGAGAGGAATCCCTCCAGCCCAGTGACGTCACGTGGCCATATTTACTTGTTACCTACGGCAGCTATCTTTGTGTCCTGGTCGGCTACGTATTTCCTTTCGTAGACCGAGAAATGAATATATCAGTTAGTCAGAGTCGGTGGTCCAAGGCCCTATCACCAGGTAGAACCGTCCCTGCTGCGCCCAAATCTGTCATGACGTCACCGAGGCAAACTTATATCCGGCATAGCAGCTAAATATATGAAACACTATTTCGCAAAGTGATAACATGTACGGTACATCATCAATAATGTATGTTAGACCGTATCAAGCCTCATATTAATGTCACAGAACTCTCACAGGGATCCAAAAGTAATGCTCCAGTGACGTCACCGGTGGCATTTATTGAATAGCTTCTAGGTATTGGGACGACAATGGCCTGAGTGGGACATTGCGT
Source organism: Chirona hameri (assembly GCA_036785665.1). Lineage (NCBI taxonomy): Eukaryota > Metazoa > Arthropoda > Thecostraca > Balanomorpha > Balanidae > Chirona > Chirona hameri. The sequence goes on from JAXIVJ010005894.1 coordinate 24,228, forward strand.
TAGGCGTTTTGACCGGATGACGGTGCTCATCGGCCTAATACGTGGTAAGTACCTGGTAAGTTATACCAACCATGGGAAAATATACCTTTATAGCCTTACAACTATTTTTGTGATGAGGAACATTCGGAATTCCATTCGTTCCTTATTTGATGTGCAAGAACGGCACAATTTTCCACTACCGATTTCGATGGTAGTTATGCTTCCTGTGTTAACCCTAATTTATTGTAATTAAACAGACCAGGTAGATCTGTAGATGCATACTCCGGTGTGAGGCAGTGAATAAATACCTCCATAACCTTGCTGACCTGTATCTGAATATCTATGTCAAGAGCTGGGTCACTGTTAACAGATGTTTCCTATGTATTAACTGAATCTCCGGAAAGGTTTTCGTGGGACGTGAATCTGATGAGAACCTGCGTTGAGTAATTTTAGGCTACTTTATTGATCTCTAGGTTCATTATCAACCATTTGGTGGATTATTCAATGCCTACTGAGTAGCCTAACCTAACCGCTCACACCCTTGATGTCTGGATCCTTGCTTTAAGCTGAATGTGACATTGTACCCCGATAGTGGGGTATGTAGGGGGGGGGATCACGCTGTGGTTTTGAGTTTATTCCAGAATTTCTGAGCGTCTCACTATGGGACGGTAGTGCAGGGATGTAGATTGCAGCAGGTGAGCAGTTACATTAGACTTAAGGTTAGATAGCTAGATTGTTGTAGCCTATGGGAATGTGCTAAGCTATTGACTTCTTCTTGGCTGTAACTGCTAGAATTGCATCTCCGTCCTCCTTAACTTCTCTCTCCTCAATGATGTACAATGATGTTTATAAGATCTGGTGCATGTATATCAAGGAATTTGCTATTGTCTGACCTCCCCACCAGTTAAGTTCACTTGTGAGTGGAGAAACCCAGGAGAGAGCTAGGGAAATCAATGTTGCCTAAAAGTCTAATGAATGAGTAGAATGGGTGCCTAAATGGGTAGTTGAGTACCCTAGCAATGCCAACCCTGGTATGACCTAGGTGTCCTATTGGCTATTCTGGTGGTGCGATTGATTGGCAGGCCTTTAATTCCCGGCTGTATGAGCCTTAACACCTCTGCTTTCTGACCACATTTTGCTTACTGGCTCCGTCCTGCTCCCGGCCTGCCATCTAGCGGAGAAAACTGAACCACTAGTTTGCTTCACTACCGCTGATGTTGCCTGTTTTTGTGCAGACTCTTAATGGCTCGGGCGGCACCTATATAAGTGCGGGGCCCCGCCCACGCACGATCATATCCCGCGGCCATGTCGACATCATCCTAGGAGGTAGAGGTTCCCAGCACTAGCCGATCGCCGAGTCCTTTCTCGGCGGCCGCGCCCTGTGCCTTCCAACTGGATTTAATGGAACTGCATCGGGCTGTCGTAAAGTCGGAGGTAAGTTATAGCAGTGGTGGAAAGGCTGGACTTTAGACTGTGTAACGTTGTATGATGCGGTTCATGGTTTCCTCATTTAATTGTTAAATGGTCCCTATGATGCGTTCGTCACATCCTAATACTTGTGGTCCTTGCATACTTTATGACGCCCTATGTTAATCTCACCCGTTGCCTCTTGCCCTTAGTAGACTCCCAGTACTCCTGTGTGATCATTACGTTGATTTTTGCAGCGGCGGGTCGAAGAGGCGGAGCGTCGAATGTTAGCGGCGGAGCAGACGCTCGCCGAACATCGGCGTATTTCCCGGAGGCAAACCCGCCGCCTTCGTGAGATCATATACGCGTTGCGGGTGAGAGCGGGTGCCTTACCACCTCGCCTAGAAGCGGCCGCTGAGTGGCCCCTCGTCGCGCTGCAAGATTAACTTTAAACCCAAATTCACCAGGTGAGTCCAGCTGGTTTCACCCAAACACCGCGCGTCTGGAATTAAATTCCTGATCAGTGATGGCAACTTTACTTAACCAGTCAGAGGCCTTGTCCCATCTCATTCTAATTTGTGTTGAGCCCCTGTTGTTCATGCTCGGCGTTAATGATGTTCGCGTGTCTGTCGTATTAGGCGTACAACTAATCGACCCGTGGCTTCCATCTGTTGCGCCAACTGAGTACTTTTCATTGACCTGATGACCCGGTACAGGGAGCCGGCGCCGGACGCCACGGGGACGCAGAAGACCCTCTGTCGCCACCCCTTCCAGGTGAAGATGTGAAATGAGCATGCACTGATGGCGACGAACGCGCCCCGGTACCGGATGGCGGTCGGGAAGGAGATCCGGCTGTTGGAGTTCGGCCTGAGACGCTCCCAAGGACTCGGCGGAGGCCTGTCCGCCTTCCGCCTACATGGTTGGAGCGTTGGTTGGAGCGAGTAACGTGCTGGCTGGTGAACGGTACGCACGCGCTCCCCGTTGTTCCCGTGTTCTCCGAGCTGGAGCGCCGCCTGACGGCGCCACCTGCGCCACCTATGCTGCCACCTATACCGCCGTCCTTATTTCATATCTTTTTTGTATTATTTTGTTATATGTGACCTTGTTTTCATCATGTTTTGTTAACCTTGATGGTGCTACCTTAACCTCTTCCTAACATTAACAACTAACACTTCTCACCCTCTAACAAAACTAACTGTCTCATCCTTTATACCCCTCCCATATGGTAGCGCCATCTATATATCTATATACCTATTTGTATTAAGTTTATATTACAATTGTTTGCTACAATGCCAATTTTTTTCAACGAAATATACCGCCGGTGGAATCCGGTCTACAACAACAGTTCTGGTCACTCTGCCTGTGTCTACTCTGTTTTACACGGCCGCCCGGGACCCCCTCTGATTACGTGTTTTCTCTCCCCCAGATCGCCCGCTTCAGCTTCATCCTCCATCACTCGTCATACAGTTCATCTGCTCCATCTCAGCCTAGATTTCTTCGTTCCTCGTTGTAGTGGTGACTGGTGTGGTATGTCTGGAGTCTTGAATACAAGTGCGAAAGGAATGCCAACTCTGATCAGACGGTGAGAGCAGACGGAATGACGGAATGACGGGCCCTTGCCTGGGTGTTGGACGGTCTAATGGCGACTACAATTATTTCGAATGTTGTCGTTGAAGGGTGGGACGTGGTGGGACGATTATCTCTGCATATTTGGCCGTAATTTAACACCAAATGCACTCCTGCATCGTTGTACCGAAATTAAACGTGTATAGGGAAATAACGGTTAAGTTGCTAATCTAGTGAACCAACGACACTCCACTGAACTGATAAGAATAGTGGTGGCAATTGATTATCTAGCCCAATTGTCCTATCTGATTGTAATACCTCTCCCGAATTATTCGGCCCCTACGTTATATGAGTGTCTAACGGAAGTACTGGAGTGCTGAACTGTTACATATACGGCCCACCCTTCTCGTGACGCATGTCCGCCCCATTTACTGACGGCCTACCGCTGGTCAATCGGTGTACTGTTACACTACACCTCCCTCCCCTGCGAGTACCGTTGTTACTACAGTTCCCTTGACATCTAGAGTAGTTATGAACCCGGGCGGACAGTGATCAACCGTTCGTAACCCTCATGCCTCCCTGCCAGTCGGGAAAGTACGGGGCGCGTGAGCAGCTCGGGTCGTTTACTCAGCCATTACGTCAGTCCCGTACCGCCTGTTGTCCACGTCACCAATTCTAAGGTCCAAACGTTTATTCGCTATTAAAATAGATGGTACGACCAATGCCTGCGATCTACTGTCGGTCAACTCCAGCTTAACCGTGTCTGAGTGAACCCCAGTCTAAACCACGTTCACTACAATGACGGACAGATAATGACACGATTGTAGAACCGTACCGTACTGACTTCCTATCGTGCGTGTATACAAAGCATCGGCTAGCGGCAAGTGTCCTGAATTCGGTCTATGCGCTGAAGCAGCACTGAAATGCCTATTCTTAATGTAACCTTAATAAACGCGTAGTCCCGACACCGTTGGGACTATACACAGAGAACACACGTACACACAGTATAATTCCTACCACACACACACATACACACACGAGTCCCCCTGACTTGATCCGTTCTACATATCCCTACACTCTACATGTTAATTGTTACGCCCTACCCCATTTTAAGGTTCCCAGTCTGGACGGTAACCTAACTCACATAATTTAGCTTATCTCTCCCTGAATTGGTTGACTTGGTCTGTTACTTAATTTCGCTTGACAATGGTCACGGCCTGGCAGGGTTAGGGAAACGGCGGGGAAGGGAAAGGGACGAGCAGACTTTACGGCGGCAACTTGGCAGCAGAGAACACTCACATTGTAGCGCTGTCAGCGGCGGTGAGACCACAACTTCCCCGTCACTTGTCCACCGGGCCTCTGTCTCGTACCGCCGGGCGGGTCGCCCTTTATAGTTTCTTCCGGTCAGCGGCTGCTGCGGTGGCGGGGTGTGGCAGGACCCCCGTCCTCTGATTGGCCGAGCGTCTCTGTACTTGGTGCATCCAAGCTGCTGACGCCTTTTCTCATTCAATTTTGAGCTTAGAACCTTCTGGAAAATAACTTATATCTGACTTCCTTAGTCGGATTTGATTGTTGATAACGGGGACACGCCCTTTCAGTTCTTGTTTCGTGATACGTTGCTGGTGCGGCACATTTCTGGCTGATCTATCTTGTTCCTGCATTCTTTTAATTGGTGGTTTCTCTCCTTTTCGGAATGCGTTTTCATACCAGGTTTGGGTATTTTATACGTTATTTCTATCCTTGCTATAGTGATTTGGTAAGGCAGAGGTCATTGCCTCTGCATTTGCATCCTGATCAGTTCATCATATCACTTTGTCCGTAATGATCTGTCGCTTTTCAACCGCTGATCATAGATATGTCGATAAGATATGGTGATTAATTACTTTCACGATTTGTTCTCTTGGCATCAGTTCTTCAATCATTAGCTTTCCGTCAATTCCTCTTGTTACATTGATTTGTATTCTTCTGCTTACGCCGACGTTGCATGGTGCCATTTATGTCGCTCCCGTCAGTGCCCTTATTTGGTAATGTCTTGAGTCCCGTGACGTCCCGTGATGCGCCGGTCGCGCATGCGTCGGGAGGCTGGGAGGGGGGAATGGGGAGGGGAAGGGAAGGGTGTGGCGGTTCTGGTGGTGCGGGTTCATCCTGAATGATGTGGTTCGCTGACTGTGCGGGTTCACGTTGAATGATAGGATTCAGAGGGAGCTTCGCCAGGCTCGCGTTCCCTGCGGGCCATAACTAACTGCTAATGGCTGTCTGATAATGGCTGTCTGCTAATGGCGGCCATCATGACTTTGTTGAAACGCGCAGTCTAGCCCGCCGCACACTGGTCTTTTTACCAGTGTCGTTGTCTGGAGAGAAGGGCGGTGGCCGGCTGGGTTCGGTCTGGGAGCCGGCCGGCTACGGTCAATGGTCACACATTATTTGAATAGGTGATTTTAATAGATGTACCACACTACACTATCATGGAAAATATCATCGGCTACGCTACTCCATCGTCCCTATTCTGCCCGGCCGCGTCCCACGGAACACAGAGAAACCGGTCGTGCTACATTGGTGCCGTGACCCGGATCGAAGCCGATGTTCGCCGCCACTTCTTCCGGCTTCAAGCTTCAGACAGACGTACCAATCGAGCCCCGCAACACCGACTCCAAGACGTTTTCACCTTCAGAGCTCGACTCTCTCGCTCACGGAGACTGCCTCTGCTGGGAGCTGATAGGCTCAGTCAGGGGCCCAGAGTAAGCCTCTCCGAAGTCGTCCACCAACTCTACAGATACCACCGGGACTACACCGCCAACCACACCCTCTCACATCAGCGCCCCTGTCACGCCGACAGCAAGGCGTGCTTATGCAAAGACTGCGGCTACGTCACCTCTGCAAGTGTGATCTGTGCACGACTTCAACTATCAACTTCCACCGCTGTTCCTGTGCGCTCTGCCTCCATCGCTGCTGTGGTCTGCTAGGCACCGGCCTCAACTATATCGGCCTGACCAAGAGCCGGCACCGACTCCTGCGGACGCAGCAGACGGCTACTGCCTGCCAAGCAGGCACTCTTCCATCAAGCCGCGGCCACCCAAGACCGGTCAACCCGCATTCTATCCCTGAGCAGCGCACCACATCGGTGCGCGAGACTCTGCTCAACGCTCTCCAGAACCAGCCGTGGTCTATCGCCGTCATCAAATCACGGGACGCTCCCGTGATCAGCCCGTCGGAATCGGTGTTTCCACCGCAAACGGCGACCCCCAGGCCCCAACGGTCCCCCCACACTGGTGCTACCGCTGCAGAAGAAGACTCTCGCCTCACAGTCACCTCACCCGTCGCTGACGTCCACCTGTATCTACCAGCCAGCTAACTCCTCCCTGGACAACACAGCGGTATACGTCAGTACACATCTCGGCGACGCTGCGCCCCTTAGGCGCACCGCCACGTACCGGCTACCACAGAACGGCGACGACTGGGACAAACCCGACCGCGCCTCAACCGACAGCTGGGACGTTCTCCCACGCCAGCTAAGGGAGCAACCGCGACTGGCCCCGTCCCTCCCCGGCATTGAAAAGCACTACGCCCATCAGTCAGCTGCTCGGATAACGTTCTGCCCTGCCCGACGCACGATGGAGCCGCTCCGGAAGCCGCACCGTCACGAGGTGCCGCTCCAGCCACAGCGGACTCGTCCGCGCCTACCGTATTCGGCGGTCGACCGCCATCAACCCCCGTGCCGCCATCCTGGTGTGATGACACACCTACTCCCCAGAACATGTACTAAGCCAGTCCACGTTGCTCCCCTGCTCGCCCCGTCCCCCCATGTCATGCGTACACAGCGCCCAAGCAGTGTCACTGTGTCGCACTCTCTCCCTCGTCCCCAGTGCAGTGCAGTGACCGACGCTTGTGCCATTGGACGCCTACGTCGTCCGCCGTGTCGCGTCGGCCTGTGTATACTGTTCGGTATGTTTTGTGAACACCGCACCCCTTAGCCTGGTGCTGGGCATTGAGTTAGTCTAGTCTTCATACGTTTAGGGGATCAAAATTCCTGTCCACGCTTTCGGATCCCACTTTTAGTTACTAAGATATCGGCATCCGCGTCATGGACTCCGGATCACCGTTTGTCGTCGGTGTCTCATTTGTTTGCATACGTCATGCCTCCCAATCCCTCCACCCATCAGGCGCCGGGATACGCTTTTTGGGTCCCCAAAAAGCTTCCTTTATAAGGGGGAGGTATTTTAACATTAGTATCAGTAGTTCAAAAGAGGCCGTTTCAAAAAGCACTTAACTCCTATAACGTGTTTTCCAATAGCATCATTTCCCGGGCCCGTCGGAAAAAGCACCTAACTCCTATTAGCACGTTTTCTGCAACATCATTTATAGCTACAGCTGCTCGGACCCTCCCGCCCTGCGCTCCAGTTCTAATCTCATTATACCTGACTGTACGCCTGCCACTCACAGTTCACAGATAAGGCAAGCTCCTTTTACACATCTCCCGCGCCGCTGCGTCCACCCGACACGCCAGCTCCCTGCGCCGTCCCGTCCATTCGACACGCCAGCCCATTGCGCATCCATTGAACTCCGCCTTGCCAGCTCAGACGAAAGATGCCTTATAACCACATTTCCTTCATCTCTACCGACGCAGCTGTACCACCGTCCCAACGCATTCCTTACCATATACGGCCCAGTAGCTATACAGTATACACGCGCTAGCTCCGTCCAACAACGAATCCCAGACCTCTTACAGAACTGGGCCACCAATTAGGAACGTCAGTCTGAGGCGAGCGGACCCTCTGGCCAATAGAAGTTGTTACTAGAGCGGACACTAGCAGTGGCGAGCTGTGCACGGGGTGTACGGTGTTGAGGAGAGGCAGAGTTGGACCCAGGGTCTCAAACGCCGGACTGCCTGTCACCTGTTCCTGCTTGAGTGTTCTCGCGGTGTTGCGGTGCGCTACTTCGCGCCGTACTGTCGTGTACTGCTACTTCTGTCAGATATCTCGGGAAATACAACCGGCTACTCTACTTCGTCTCTATTCTGCCCGGCCGCGTCCCACGGGACAGAGAAACCGGCCGTGCTACATTGGTGCCGTGAGTTCCCGGATCGAAGCCGATGTTCGCCGCCACTTCTTCCGGCTTCAAGATTCAAACAGACGTGCCGATCGAGCCCTGCAACACCGATTCCAAAACATTTTCACCGTCTGAACTCGACTCTCTCGCTCACGGAGACTGCCTCTGCTGGGAGCTGATGGGCTCAGTCAGCGCCCTCCGAGTAAGCCTTTCTGACGTCGCTCACCAACTCTGCCGGTACCATCGGGACTACGTCGCCAACCGCACCCTCCCACACCAGTGCCCCTGTCACGCTGACAGCAAAGCGTACTTCTGCCTAGACTACGGCTTCTGTCACCTCTGAAAGTTCGACTTCTGCACTACCTCTACTGTCAACGTCCACCGCTGTTCTTGCGCACTCTGTCTTCATTGCTGCTGTGGTCTGCTGGGAACCGGTCTCAACTACATCGGTCTGACCAAGAGCCGGCACCGGCTCCTGCGGACGCAGCAGGCGGCTACTGCCTGCCAAGCAGGCACTCTTCCATCTCGCCGCGGACACCCAACGGTCAGCCCTCGCTCCATCGCCGAGCAGCGCGCCACATCAGTGCGCGAGACGCTGCTGAACGCCCAACAGGTCAACCCGTAGTCCATCGCCGCCATCAGATCCCGGGACGCTCCCGTGGTCAGCCTGTCCAAACCGGTGCTGCCATCACAAATGGCAACCTCCACAGACGGCCTCCGCTGGTGCTGCCACCGCCGCAGAAGACTCTCGCCTCACCCGTCACCTCACCCGTCGCTGACGCTCAGCTGCAACTGTCCGCCGGCCGACTCCTCTCAGGACGACACAGCTGTGTACCGCAATGCACAGCTCGGCGACGCTGCGCCCCCTCGGCACACCGTCACGTACCAGCCGATAGAACACGACTCCTCTCGGGACGACACAGCTGTGTACCGCAATGCACAGCTCGGCGACGCTGCGCCCCCTCGGCGCACCGTCACGTACCAGCCGATAGAACACGACTGGGACATACCCTACGGCGTCACAACCGACAGCGGGGACGTCCTCCCCGCACCAACTAAGGGAGCACGTTACGGAACGATCGTTTTCGCTACTGGGTCCTTGACTTCTACCTCTGTCCCAAATAATCTGAGCTCTAGGGCCGGAAAATGTTTTGTGTGCTAGAAAAATAATTCCTCATTCGTTTCCAACCATTTCCGTCGTCCGTTCGATATTATCCACGTGAAACGAAAATTACAGCCCGGCTTCCTTCATTTCTACGTGATCATTAGTGGAATAAATTAACTTTGTGGTGAGCATTTTCGTCTGACAAACTTGTTTTGTCTTTTACAAAAGCGGCGCCATTGATACGTGCGGCGGCGCTTTGTATCTCCGTGCACACACAAACCTAGTGTCGGGGGAGAAGACAGATTGATATTTAGGATGAATTCGGTAAGAGTTTTGTCTGACTGAGGAAGCTGGCCAAGATTTCATGAGAAAGTTCTTAGCCGTTTGTCAGGCCAAAATGGCGACCCCCTATATTCATATGATGTGCGTACATGTGCCAGAACTTGTTGAGCGAATGGGGACATTGGCAGCTTTTTCGCAGCAGGCTGACGAAAAGTTAAATCACGAGGTTGCTGCAGGATTTTTGCGGTCCTCAAACTTCTCAGATGGTGCGCGTCAGGTCCTGCAGCGGCAGTGGTGCAAAACCCAATACCAGGGCGAGAAGCACCGTACAAACCTGCAGTAGCTCGTAGCTTGGCTACGAACGAGTGTCATCTGTGCATTGTTTAGTGTTCACCAATTGTTTGCCCGACATTGGTCATATATGAGTGCTCTTTGGAGCGCATTGTACCGTTGTGATGATTGTGTGCGCACAGAAACGCTCCTTGTAATAAATGCCACTGGCAAACTTGCTCTTTTGCAGATATGTGATGCATAAGTTGCACAGGCAGATATCAACTAAATCATGCAATTTATAGCTTGCAATTTCTGATAATCAATTTGTGAATATGACGACCACGTATGTATTTATATTTGTGAATAGCCGTTGTTCTTTAAAGGGAACCGATTTAAATTACCTATAATTCAACATTTCGTAACTATTGTAATTGCAATGCAATCGAGTTGGTGAGATTGCGGAGAAACATATATTAGCTCTAAAAGCTTGCTTTTGTGCACGTTAGCATTACGTAATAACGTTTCAGTTGAGATCAAGCTCCTTTCCCTTTTTCGTGATTCAAAATTTGCCCCAGTACCGTCCCTACCGGCGCCGCTACATCACCCCCCCCCCGCTATGAGTCAACACACCCAGGGCGACCCGCCCAAACGCAGAGGGACAACTGTGTCGAGCTGTGACGCGTCAATAAAGAGACGGTTTTCAAGTAAGGGAAGAATCATTGTTGAGAAGAAATGAGATGTACGATATACGCGAAGTAAGACGGCCAAATAAGAAGCAGGGTTTACAAAGAAGATGTGAAATTAACACGAGGAAATGTGCTATTTGCAAGTAATGATAAAAATTAGAAATACGATCGACGCCGGTATTATATAGTACTGAACCTGAACGGAGCCCCAGCACTGATACAAAATTAAGCATGTAAAGATTTTCGTTAAGCTGGAAAAGGCGAACATTTAATGCTGGAAAAAGAAATAGATGAACAAGAAGTCATCTGGAAACAATACTACGTCGTAATATTGAAATAAAAATGCCTGAAAGGACTATCTGACCGAATATTGAAGAAAGATAAATGAATCAACCAAATGCATTATGGAGAACCAAAATTATATGGTTAGTTGAAGCTGCAGCAGACACATGGCATTAACAAAGTAAAGGGCGTGGCCCTAGGTAGCAAGCAAACAAGAAAATGGAGAAAATATGCACTACTTGAAGCAATTATATTATGAACAAAATTAAGTAAGAAAGGTCATTAAGAAGTTTGAAGAAGCTCTGTACACTAGAAATGCAAAATTGTCGACGGCAAGAATCGGCCAATCAGAAGACGGGCGTGCGCCACACCCAGAGCAAGACACTGCCGGGCCGCAGTATAAAAAGAGGCAACGTCGCACAGAGAGGGAGCGGACGCACGGGTCGCGGGAGTCGACTTCGGGACCTCAGCACGCGCGCTGCCCGCGACGCAGCGGCGGCAGCCGTCCGCCGTGGCAGGGGTGACAGCAGAGAGACGGCAGCAATACTCAGCCAGGCAGAGGTGACAGCTGACAGAAGAAGTTGGCGGCAAGAACCAGACTTAGGCAGAGTGAACAGCGGCAGATCACGTCAGAAGTAAGTCACGGAGCTGCTCATCCTTTTCGATCCTACCCGAAATTCTTCCCAGGCCCAGTGACTACAAAATGTAAACAATAAGGGACTAAGTAGATATTGTACGCAATTTGGGTCATCTGTCCAGACTCGCTACTTCTGACCTAGGAAGACAGGAGAAAATAATATGTAGCCGATGCTGTATTGTGTGATGTCAGGCGACCGCAGTACTATGAGGTTAAGCAGGCTGCACAGCGAATAGGGTTAAGTCCTATTCGCCTTTTGGCGTCTGTAAATACGAGCGGTTTTAGTTAGGATGTTAAGCTAGGGATTGAGCTAGTTAATTGTTTGCTTAGTTGCTGAGTTAGAATAAACGTTGTAAATTTGTGTAACATTTTACTTGGGGAAGGAGACGTGATGGAATTGAGATGGTCATTGAAGGAAGGAAATGTACACGGCAATACGGTCCCCCGACAACATGAGGTAAGACATGAATGAGGCCAGTTTAGCCGCTGATATTATTATGTTTCGGCTGTGGTTCGAATGTTTCGATTAATTCGTTCTCGCCTTGCTCGCAACACTTAGCCAGAAGCCAGAGTATAATGATTAAGTACGTTTCCGCTCCAGTAAATTTAACGTTATGTATCAGAGTTTTGAACGATTTCGAATCACGGAATGTTAACTTTCGTTGAACGGTTAAAACGCCAGGTAACCCAACTATCAGACAAAGTATTAGTGAGGTTGGGTAGACTCGTCATTCTAGCTTGGCAGGTAAGGATAACAAATGTAAGGACCATATCACTGAGACGGCATCGATTGGTTCTAAAGTATCGGCTCATTCTGTCGCTTAGAGGTGTGCTCTATGTTGAGGGGGACAACACAAATCGGAGACTGGTAAGTTACCGCCAAGGGATTGTCTGTTTAAGATTACGTATGTATAATCGGCTATGCGCTATTAGCTGTTGGTCCAGCATCGCTTCCTACCGACGATTGTTTAAGGACGGTGTATGAGAAATGCGATTCATTAGCTGTCACTGCGACCTCGTTTCTGTCGCTGATAAACTCGTGCCGCTGACCCGGAGTGTTTAACGTTAAATCGCGACGCGACTCGTCGCGACTCGATAGAGCTCCTCAACGACCTTGACCCTGACCCAGGGTTGGAAAAGTTGCCGTTTGCTGGTATACAGGGGTACCAGGAGATTTTGTACTCTGGAATTGTAACAGGAAATAATTAACTTTTGTGTACTCTTCTGTGAAAACTGTGACTGTGAGTGTTGTGAAAACTGTGACTGAGTGTGAAAACTGTGATGACGTGGAGACGGGAACGTTTTGAAACGGTGGGTGCGGAATTAGCCTAAAATCGAAGCAAGAAAACGGGAAACGGGAAAAAATAAGAAATGTTAAATTAATTGACAGCGGCTTGCTATACCTCATAAGAAGCGCAATGTGATGCTGAATTTGAATCTGAAATATTAAAAAAAAAAATATAAACGAGTAACTAATTAAAAACAGACATTTTTCCGAGGTCATTTTTTTAGTAATTTTAAAAAACAACATATGATTCCGACGTATAATTGGATGCTGAATCCAAATCTGCTTTGAGATTTGAAATCTGTTGATAACTTGATGTCTTTTTTCAGACATGGTGCGCCCCTCGAAGCTCAAGCTGGCCGTCCCCGAGGAGCCGCCGTCTCCGCCATCTCCAGTGTCAGCCTCCGACTCAGACGACCCTGATTACGTGCCGTCATCCGTGACTGGTGAAGATAGGAAGGTACAAGAGGTATGCCATCTATCCGTCAGCCCTGCGTAGCCGCTGACGTCGCCGCTGCCGTCACCGCTGACGTCGCCCCTGCCGTCACCGACTGGTGAGCCGACGGGTGTTGAGTACTGGGAGTCACCTGCGAGCTGGCGCAAGATGGAGAAACTGTGGTGCCCCAAGTCGTTCCGTGTCGTGGAGCGCCGCAGGGTCCTTCGACACGTCGAGATATGCAACGGAAAGCCATTGCGTCTGTGAGTGCGGGAAGGAGCTGGAGACAGGCTCAAGCTACTCGATCTACAAGACCGTGCACCGCCACGTCTTCAGGTCGCAAAAGCACCCAGCCGGAGACAGGGAGGCCCACCTGGCGGCCACTATGAACGGCTGCTATATGACGACTACCAGCGACCTGGACGTGGCCCGGAAGACGGGCTGCCGGGCGCTGGGTGAGACGCCGCCGGCCCGCCAACCGCTGCAGCAGCGCCAAACACGCCGTGCAGAGATACAGCGGATGTCAGTCGCAGCGGTGGGACCCTTTCACATATTCTGGAAAATTGACATCATGCCAAAGCAGATGCCCGCGGCGACACGCAAGGCATACCAAGGAGCGGTGACTCGCCTGCTGACCAGGGCGGGGATTCTGGGCGGCACCTGTGGGGTGCAGTCGCTTCGCGAGTTCGACTTCCGCCACCTCATTACGTCGGTGGACAACATGGTTGCTGTGCGCAGCGTCCTCCAGGAGGAGCTCAACAGCCGGTTCTCGACTGGGAGGGGATGGCCAACGGCCTCAAGTACTGTTCCAATATGTTCTTGGGGAAGCTTAGCTTGGCTGAAGACGAGCAGGAAAACGAGTGAACGCAACTGCTGATCCAGGCTATCAGCAGTGTGTCCAGCGACTTGGGCCAGGCCTACGGAGCTGCCAAAAACCAACAACTGGTGAGGACCGCACGCGACCAAGCGTCATTTGAAGGCGACCCAGGGGTCGATGCACGGGCAGCGGCGAGACTGCGTGGACTGGAGTGGATGGATGCATGGATGGATGGATGGAGGGTGTGGCGGCCACCCCACCGAGGACGGAGGAGCGACAGAACACTGCCATGCTCTACAGACAAGTTATGTATTGTACCCTGGTCATAATGCAGCGGCAGCGGACGGAGGTCTGGTCAAACCTGACCCTCGAGGAGTATTCTACAGCTCAGCGGGACGAAAGGGGCCTTGCCGCAAAGCGGATGGGAGGGAAGGAGCTGGCAACATATGGCCCTGCAACGGCGTACATTATGCCGCGCGAGTGCCGTGCAGCAGACGTATTTGTAGATAGTCTGCGGCAGCATCTGCTGACAGTCAAAAAGCATGACGAAAAACACGCGGAAAAGGAGAGGCTGCTGCTGCCAGGGCTGCAGCCCTACTACTCACAGCAGACGAAACAGCTGCGAGACGTTTTCGGTGCTGAGGACGGCAGCCTCGAGTACATGTTGGGCACCAAGGGGAGAAAATGGAACGTAACCATGGTGTACAGCATGATGCTCAAGGGTCATCTTACACGCGAGGAGCATGATATGATGTGCGAATACCGCCGTCATGCACCAGCGACGGCGGAAAAATTATACAGCCAAACGACGCCTTGCTCGTGACCGGACAATCACGCAAAAGTTCGTCGGCCTGGTCTCCGGTCAAGCCGGAGCTCACCACGAGGAGAGGTTTATTAATCAACTGTAGGCACCTGGGGATGTTTGTATCAGTGTTATAAGTATATATAGGTTATTACAAATTATATAAATTATATATGTTTAAGTGTAATGAGATATATATTGTTTTGTTTTGTTGGGGCTTAAGGGCGCGACAACTGCATGGTTAATTTGCGTAATGGGAGATTAAGTTTAACTGTAATGACTTGTATAAGTTTAAAGAGTTTAGACCATCAAATGATGATTATATAATCAATGTATCCAGAACACTGTCTGTCGTTAGAATACAGCAGCGTGATAACCACCATGTTTTGTCTTCTTACAGCAGCTGTACGATTTGAAATTGCTACCCAGTTGTGAGCCAGCGAATAGAGATGACGGGCGTAGGTTAGCATCAGCGGGAGCGGTCGCGGTACAGGATACGGCCGTGCGTTCACGCAGGGTCATCCTGAAGGCTGTCCGACTTTCGCTGATCGCTTTCTCCAACGTCCGGGGTCTGCAAAGCGAAAGGTGCGGACCTGGGGAAGTGCGTGGAATAGCCGTTAGGGGTGCCACGCCCCACCTGTTGTAACGGCCAGACTGTGTTATACACTATTTTCAGCTGTGCATCAGGTACACCAATTTTTCATTTTTTACAATGACTATCTGCAGTCTGCAGTATGCAGTCTGCTCAGGCCGCGCTGTGCCGCGCTGTGCTGCGCCGTGCCGAGCCGCGCCGGGCCGCGAGCCGCCGCCAGACGCCCACCGCCCATAAACACCCTCCACGGCTGACGTGACCCACTCACGCTTCGCTTAGCTCCCGTCACGGTGGATAGGATCTGGGCACCTTTTTGCTAAACTCGTGACGACGCATAGAACGCAGACCACCGCATCACGAGACCTGCTCTGCAAAACTTCCTGGAGGTGGAGCTAAAATCTAATCAATCATGTGTCATTACGTATAGTGCAATTTATAATGAGTAACCTATCGTGTGCCTCTACGTGTAGTCCAAAATGTGTGTAGCCAATCACCGCGATGTGCCGGACGGAGCCGAGGTTAGCTCGACTCAGTCGCGGCGGGGGAGAGCAGATTCCAGACAGCACCCGGCCGAGCAAGACTGCTGCTCCGCTTCTCACTGTTTCATTTTACTGTGCTACGTGCTGTGCTACTCTGCAAAAATATTACTTCTCCTCTCAACTGGACTTTTCTCTGACTTCGACTGCTGAAGGCCGCGCCCCGCTTCGGCACTGAGAAACCGGCCTGCTACACTGTGAGCTGAGCTCAGGACGGTAGGAGAGAGAGACGGGGCATTTCTCGTGGCGGCCTCGTCGGACGACATCTTCAGGTTTCTTGTCCCCATCAAAATTAACGCTGCGACACCCAGGTGTCGCAGAAGTCCCGACACTTAACCCGCGCGGCGTCAAGGTGTCAGCATTGGGATTCCTATGGCCTGCGTGCAAACAATGGCTAAGGGATCGCTTCCGCAAGACTACGGACTCGGTAGCGCATCTCATGCAGCTGACTCGCTGTCAGCAAGGTGACACCGAATTGGTACGTGATTATGCCCAGAGGGTGGAGATTCTGGCCTACAAGACCTGGCCGCAATTCACTCAGTCACAGGACCGCCTCATGGGGATGAGCCTCATCTACCAACATTTGTTTTAAAGGGACTGAAGCCGGCCAACATGGAACGCATACATTTGAAAGGAATCAGGGAAATGGAGGCGGCAGTTCTAGAGTTAACTAACAAAGAGACCTTCGATGAGCTACAGCGTGCCGGGGCCGGGTGATGCGGGTGAATCAGGTGGGGGAGAGGGAGGCGACCGATCAGTTACGAGGGGAGATGAAGGAACTCAAGGAGACGGTTTCGGCCCACATGGCTGAGACGGCCGAGCTGCTGCGGGCGCACGCCTATGTGACGCCGCTGGCTCAGATGCCGGGGGACGAGTCTGGGGCGTACCGACCATGTCATGGATTCGGCGGGGCCGGAGCCAATTAATGCGATTGGATACCAGCCCCGTCTCCCTCAGTACCCAATTCTGAGTAAACCCAATTCTGAGTTTCAGGGATCAATGTTGGCCAAGGTGAAGTCTTTATAAACGGTCTCCTTTCTTGTATTTCGATTCAATATCTTGTGTAAATTCGTATAAACATCTTTCGTCTCGTGCACGCGTGGATCAGTTTTATAAATGGTGGGGAGGGGGGACTATTTGCAGCCGCTATAAGTATACTCGTCGCGTCGTCGCAGGCCGTGTCTGGAGAAGGACGGACAGACGGCAATCTGGTGCGTTTCGCGTGCGCGATGTGGTGATCAAAGTGAAGTGAGTGAAGTGAGCGTGTGAGCGACGGATCGAAGAGTGGTGAGTGGATGAGTGATCCAAAGTGCATAGTGAGTACGAATCCGTGCGCCGAGTTGTCTGGTAGCCGCTATGCAAGAGTTTAATTTTGCTGGTGATTGCTTGGGTACGAGATAATATGCATCACAATTATTATTGAGATTTAAATGGTATTAATGGTCAATTAATGGGATTGGGACGCATTAAGCACGTTTGTTTTGAAGTTCGTTTAAATGTATGGTATGCTGATAAATTATTTTGCATCGTTTTACATCTACATTAAAGTGAAGTGTGAACAGGTAATTCTTTTGTCGAACATCCAGAATGCATCTCCACAATTGCATTTAACTATCAGCCCTGGCCATTTGTAGACGTCTAAAAACAAGCGGTCCACGTTTGCTTTGCTGCGCTGAGAGGCGACGCCGTTAGCGTCGGTGGTGCCGTTTCTGGTGATCACCAAAAATTGTGCCCAGGAAGGGCCCGGCGGTGCGAGCCCACGCACCGTTGCTCATACTCGGGCCGAACGGCAGGATCCAAGACAGCGCTGGGGCTTCTTGGCGTCACTGGAGGGCGGCGGACACGTCACCTACTGCTCCGCGGTAACCGGTTCGCCCAGTGAGAACCAACCGCAGTACCGACGCGGGAAGACAGACGACTGTGACCGCAAGCTGTCCGGACGCAACCCCGGATGACGACTACCGCTACCGCTGCGTTTCAGCGGCGGCTGCAGCCACCGGGGAGCTGACCTGATCTGGGCTAGCCGCTGTCGCAGCTGCCGCTGCAGCAGCAGCAGTGACCGCCCACCCAGTCGGAGACAACTGGAGCCTGGCCGCCCTCCCCCGCTCCGTTACAGCCCAGCCACAATTGCCCTGGCGGAGGACACGGCCTGCTCATCCGGACGCCACAACGCCCGAGCGAACCAGGCGACGAGGAACAGGGGGCCTAACGCGGACGTTCGAGGCAACGGACGACAGCCAACCACGTAAACGCCCGGGAGATGGCGCAGTCCGCAAGAGCTGTGCCAGCGAGGACTAAAAGATTGCAGGCAGATTACATCGATGTTAAACGGTGGGTGTCACGCGCGGGTGCAGCGAGAGGGTACTGATGTGTAAATAGCCAAAAGGCGCAAGGCGTGAGTGACTCAATATGTGAAAGGATGGTGTAGTAGTGTCTGGCAAGGAGTAGAGTTGGTGTGGGTAGTTAGACACGAAGCGCGGGTCCGGCAGCACCTGCCGACAGTCCAAAACCACGACGAAAAACACGCGGAAAAGGAGAGGCTGCTGCTGCCAGGGCTGCAGCCCTACTACTCACAGCAGACGAAGCAGCTGCGAGACGTTTCGGTGCTGAGGACAGCAGCCTCGAGTACATGTTGGGCAGCAAGGGGAGAAAATTGAACGTAACCATGGTGTACAGCATGATGCTCAAGGGTCATCTTACACGCGAGGAGCATGATATGATGTGCGAATACCGCCGTCATGCACCAGCGACGGCGGAAAAATTATACAGCCAAACGACGCCTTGCTCGTGACCGGACAATCACGCAAAAGTTCGTCGGCCTGGTCTCCGGTCAAGCCGGAGCTCACCACGAGGAGAGGTTTATTAATCAACTGTAGGCACCTGGGGATGTTTGTATCAGTGTTATAAGTATATATAAGTTATTACAAATTATATAAATTATATATGTTTAAGTGTAATGAGATATATATTGTTTTGTTTTGTTGGGGCTTAAGGGCGCGACAACTGCATGGTTAATTTGCGTAATGGGAGATTAAGTTTAACTGTAATGACTTGTATAAGTTTAAAGAGTTTAGACCATCAAATGAGGATTATATAATCAATGTATCCAGAACACTGTCTGTCGTTAGAATACAGCAGCGTGATAACCACCATGTTTTGTCTTCTTACAGCAGCTGTACGATTTTAAATTGCTACCCAGTTGTGAGCCAGCGAAAAGAGATGACGGGCGTAGGTTAGCATCAGCGGGAGCGGTCGCGGTACAGGATACGGCCGTGCGTTCACGCAGGGTCATCCTGAAGGCTGTCCGACTTTCGCTGATCGCTTTCTCCAACGTCCGGGGTCTGCAAAGCGAAAGGTGCGGACCTGGGGAAGTGCGTGGAATAGCCGTTAGGGGTGCCACGCCCCACCTGTTGTAACGGCCAGACTGTGTTATACACTATTTTCAGCTGTGCATCAGGTACACCAATTTTTCATTTTTTACAATGACTATCTGCAGTCTGCAGTATGCAGTCTGCTCAGGCCGCGCTGTGCCGCGCTGTGCTGCGCCGTGCCGAGCCGCGCCGGGCCGCGAGCCGCCGCCAGACGCCCACCGCCCATAAACACCCTCCACGGCTGACGTGACCCACTCACGCTTCGCTTAGCCCCCGTCACGGTGGATAGGATCTGGGCACCTTTTTGCTAAACTCGTGACGACGCATAGAACGCAGACCACCGCATCACGAGACCTGCTCTGCAAAACTTCCTGGAGGTGGAGCTAAAATCTAGTCAATCATGTGTCATTACGTATAGTGCAATTTATAATGAGTAACCTATCGTGTGCCTCTACGTGTAGTCCAAAATGTGTGTAGCCAATCACCGCGATGTGCCGGACGGAGCCGAGGTTAGCTCGACTCAGTCGCGGCGGGGGAGAGCAGATTCCAGACAGCACCCGGCCGAGCAAGACTGCTGCTCCGCTTCTCACTGTTTCATTTTACTGTGCTACGTGCTGTGCTACTCTGCAAAAATATTACTTCTCCTCTCAACTGGACTTTTCTCTGACTTCGACTGCTGAAGGCCGCGCCCCGCTTCGGCACTGAGAAACCGGCCTGCTACACTGTGAGCTGAGCTCAGGACGGTAGGAGAGAGAGACGGGGCATTTCTCGTGGCGGCCTCGTCGGACGACATCTTCAGGTTTCTTGTCCCCATCAAAATTAACGCTGCGACACCCAGGTGTCGCAGAAGTCCCGACACTTAACCCGCGCGGCGTCAAGGTGTCAGCATTGGGATTCCTATGGCCTGCGTGCAAACAATGGCTAAGGGATCGCTTCCGCAAGACTACGGACTCGGTAGCGCATCTCATGCAGCTGACTCGCTGTCAGCAAGGTGACACCGAATTGGTACGTGATTATGCCCAGAGGGTGGAGATTCTGGCCTACAAGACCTGGCCGCAATTCACTCAGTCACAGGACCGCCTCATGGGGATGAGCCTCATCTACCAACATTTGTTTTAAAGGGACTGAAGCCGGCCAACATGGAACGCATACATTTGAAAGGAATCAGGGAAATGGAGGCGGCAGTTCTAGAGTTAACTAACAAAGAGACCTTCGATGAGCTACAGCGTGCCGGGGCCGGGTGATGCGGGTGAATCAGGTGGGGGAGAGGGAGGCGACCGATCAGTTACGAGGGGAGATGAAGGAACTCAAGGAGACGGTTTCGGCCCACATGGCTGAGACGGCCGAGCTGCTGCGGGCGCACGCCTATGTGACGCCGCTGGCTCAGATGCCGGGGGACGAGTCTGGGGCGTACCGACCATGTCATGGATTCGGCGGGGCCGGAGCCAATTAATGCGATTGGATACCAGCCCCGTCTCCCTCAGTACCCAATTCTGAGTAAACCCAATTCTGAGTTTCAGGGATCAATGTTGGCCAAGGTGAAGTCTTTATAAACGGTCTCCTTTCTTGTATTTCGATTCAATATCTTGTGTAAATTCGTATAAACATCTTTCGTCTCGTGCACGCGTGGATCAGTTTTATAAATGGTGGGGAGGGGGGACTATTTGCAGCCGCTATAAGTATACTCGTCGCGTCGTCGCAGGCCGTGTCTGGAGAAGGACGGACAGACGGCAATCTGGTGCGTTTCGCGTGCGCGATGTGGTGATCAAAGTGAAGTGAGTGAAGTGAGCGTGTGAGCGACGGATCGAAGAGTGGTGAGTGGATGAGTGATCCAAAGTGCATAGTGAGTACGAATCCGTGCGCCGAGTTGTCTGGTAGCCGCTATGTAAGAGTTTAATTTTGCTGGTGATTGCTTGGGTACGAGATAATATGCATCACAATTATTGAGATTTAAATGGTATTAATGGTCAATTAATGGGATTGGGACGCATTAAGCACGTTTGTTTTGAAGTTCGTTTAAATGTATGGTATGCTGATAAATTATTTTGCATCGTTTTACATCTACATTAAAGTGAAGTGTGAACAGGTAATTCTTTTGTCGAACATCCAGAATGCATCTCCACAATTGCATTTAACTATCAGCCCTGGCCATTTGTAGACGTCTAAAAACAAGCGGTCCACGTTTGCTTTGCTGCGCTGAGAGGCGACGCCGTTAGCGTCGGTGGTGCCGTTTCTGGTGATCACCAAAAATTGTGCCCAGGAAGGGCCCGGCGGTGCGAGCCCACGCACCGTTGCTCATACTCGGGCCGAACGGCAGGATCCAAGACAGCGCTGGGGCTTCTTGGCGTCACTGGAGGGCGGCGGACACGTCACCTACTGCTCCGCGGTAACCGGTTCGCCCAGTGAGAACCAACCGCAGTACCGACGCGGGAAGACAGACGACTGTGACCGCAAGCTGTCCGGACGCAACCCCGGATGACGACTACCGCTACCGCTGCGTTTCAGCGGCGGCTGCAGCCACCGGGGAGCTGACCTGATCTGGGCTAGCCGCTGTCGCAGCTGCCGCTGCAGCAGCAGCAGTGACCGCCCACCCAGTCGGAGACAACTGGAGCCTGGCCGCCCTCCCCCGCTCCGTTACAGCCCAGCCACAATTGCCCTGGCGGAGGACACGGCCTGCTCATCCGGACGCCACAACGCCCGAGCGAACCAGGCGACGAGGAAAAGGGGGCCTAACGCGGACGTTCGAGGCAACGGACGACAGCCAACCACGTAAACGCCCGGGAGATGGCGCAGTCTGCGAGAGCTGTGCCAGCGAGGACTAAAAGATTGCAGGCAGATTACATCGATGTTAACCGGTGGGTGTCACGCGCGGGTGCAGCGAGAGGGTACTGATGTGTAAATAGCCAAAAGGCGCAAGGCGTGAGTGACTCAATATGTGAAAGGATGATATAGTAGTGTCTGGCAAGGAGTAGAGTTGGTGTGGGTAGTTAGACACGAAGCGCGGGTCCGGCAGCACCTGCCGACAGTCCAAAACCACGACGAAAAACACGCGGAAAAGGAGAGGCTGCTGCTGCCAGGGCTGCAGCCCTACTACTCACAGCAGACGAAGCAGCTGCGAGACGTTTCGGTGCTGAGGACAGCAGCCTCGAGTACATGTTGGGCAGCAAGGGGAGAAAATTGAACGTAACCATGGTGTACAGCATGATGCTCAAGGGTCATCTTACACGCGAGGAGCATGATATGATGTGCGAATACCGCCGTCATGCACCAGCGACGGCGGAAAAATTATACAGCCAAACGACGCCTTGCTCGTGACCGGACAATCACGCAAAAGTTCGTCGGCCTGGTCTCCGGTCAAGCCGGAGCTCACCACGAGGAGAGGTTTATTAATCAACTGTAGGCACCTGGGGATGTTTATATCAGTGGTATAAGTATATATAAGTTATTACAAATTATATAAATTATATATGTTTAAGTGTAATGGGAGATATAAGTTTAACTGTAATGACTTGTATAAAAAGAGTTTAGACCATCAAATGAGGATTATATCAATGTATCCAGAACACTGTCTGTCGTTAGAATATAACAGCGTGATAACCACCATGTTTTGTCTTCTTACAGCAGCAGCTGCCATCCTCCGCGCCTGCCGCGTCAGGCCACAACTGCACCTGGGAGCCCCTGACAGGGACGTTCTCGGCGCCTCAGCAGGTGAGTAAGATGAGCTATAAAATACACTTTTTAAATTGAGGCTAGCTAAACAAATGTCTGCCATAACATTACAGCCGCGTGATAACCACCATGTGTTTATCTTCTTACAGCAGCAGCTGCCCTCCACCGCGACCGTCCGTGCGCGGAAGACGGCCAACATGTCTGTGTGGAACAAGCCTGCGGGGCTATCAACTTACGAGGAATTCGTCAATTGGCGCAGGGAGCAAGTCAACACGCATCATCGGTTCACCTGGACCCCTGGGAGATGGGCGTGGTAGACCTGCTGCTATCACAAGACTGCATACATACTGTCAAGGAGATCCGGCGCGACCTCGAAGATAACCGAATCATCTGGACGGACATCTCGAAGAGAGGTCTGCCCGCCCTGTCCATGCAAATGCACGACACGTTAAAACAGTATAATCAGTAGGGTGGCATGACAGCCGCCTACTCCCGGGCTGGTACCCAGAAGAAGAGTGAACCGGCTCTCCATGTCCTCTAGGGCCGTCTTTCTTAGTCACTGTCTTTCTAACGGCCATGCTCGCCATGACAGGACGACAGGCCAAAGATGGCTGATGATGCCGCAAAGCTGCCCTGCAAGCCCACGAATTCGAGCGACCGGAGACCTCAGCACCCAACAAAGGTAAGCAGTCCATGTAAGAGTATCGGTTGCGTTTCTCCGAATACGTACACAGCTAAGTTTATTGTGTGTTTCTCCTTAAGTTTCAATGTCACCGCATTCCGTCTGTCCGTTTACCGTTGACATAAATATAAACATAGATCATAGCCGGCCCACACATTCAGCGGCGTCACCAGTCTCAAAAACGTTTGTTGCATGAAAATTGGTGAAACCACATGACTGCAATGACCTTTAAAAAACGTATATTTGCATATTTTTGCCACCTGCCCCCCCCCCCCTCCCATTTTTGAAGAAAAAACTAGACGGCCAAAAAGTATTTGTATATTGTCATGGCGAATTGAATGGTGTTTGTCCCATCGAAATCGACCAAACGGTTCTCGAGCCCGGGAGGCGTAACACGATGTCAGGCCAGAGGTGTGACGCTTTAGGGGATACGGTGTCCCGCCCAGGAAGGCGTGGCACGTTGTCACGCCAGGGAGGCGTAACACGATGTAGGCGCGCGCGACGAGATAGGTAGTGAGAGGTGTCACGCCCGGGAGACGTGACACGATATAGGCGCGTGCGACGAGATAGGTAGTGAGAGCTGTCACACCCGGGAGGCGTGACACGATATAGGCGCGTGCGACGAGATAGGTAGTGAGAGCTGTCACACCCGGGAGGCGTGACACGATGTCAGGCTGGAGGTGTGACGTTTGCGTGAGCAGTGGACGTGGAGGCGCGCGCGACGAGATAGCTTAGTGAGAGAAGGACAGGACGGGAGAAATACGGTGTCACGTCCGGGAGGCGTGACACGATGTAGCGCGTGCAGCGAGATAGGTAGTGAGAGCCGTCACACCCGGGAGGCGTGACACGATGTCACGCCAGGGAGGCGTGACGAGGCATGGTGGCCACGGCGCGTCACGTGTGGGGTCACGCCAGGTGTGGGGTCACAAGACGTTAAATACGAGCGAGCCACCGGCTATCGGTCTCATTCCGTGGCTGGCGTTCTCGAGGTAGCTCCCAGCTAAAGGGTCAGGGGTCTTGCTCACCCCTCTCTCCTAGATAGGTTTTGGAGCTGGGTTAAAGTGTTTCGCGCTGGCGTTAGGTTAGGTAGGGTATTTCGCGCTGGCGTTAGGTTAGGTAGGGTATTTCGCGCTGGCGTTAGGTTAGGTAGGGTATTTCGCGCTGGCGTTAGGTTAGGTAGGGTATTTCTGCGGTGCGTTGGGAGTTGTAGTTCGAGTATTATATTATGGCAGTCTTTTCTATTTCGAGTTTGTAGTGCACCTCGGTGTGCGCCCCAAATAATAATGGAGCTGAATCACCAATGAGTTTTGTAAACGGAGTGGCGGTGAGCATGGATATTTAGCGGAGCACTAATTCTGGCAACTCTGATTTAGCGGAGCACTTTCTTTGATCCGAGCAATCCCTATCCCTATATTAATGCTAACATTGGTGAGTCTAAAGACCCACCCAATATGCCCATCGGCACGCTATCCACCGCGTGTTCCTAAGGCGCAGCATGCCACTGAACCCACCATCTGGTCCGGCAGCCATGCAATGTGGCAGGTTGCATGGCGACCGTGCTGAACCCACCGTAATGCTAGTCACGGTTATGCATGGCTGTGACTGACGTCGGCGGGGACAGCCCTAAAAATACACCACAGGACCATCCCAATCTTGCAATAGTACACCACCCATGGGTGGTGCACTATAGCACTTTACACACATGCTATGTCAGCAGGACCGCATTGTTTGGCTTAGTATTCGTTATGTTTTCCACAGATGTGAAGACACAGCTCTGCATCTAGTCTTAGTCAATAGGCTATCTTTATTTTCAGGGAGGCTGATTTTGACATATTGTTCGTTCCTTTCCATGGTATCTTCAACAAGACCGAAGACGAAATTAAATATAAGAATGGTTCAAGTGGACATGAAGTGCTACCAGCAGCTCTCGACGTCCGCAGGTCAGGGCCCTTGAAGGGGGACTCGAGGGTGCCTGATTCAGTTCGTTATCGAACAAGACGCACTACTTCGCTGTGCGGAGGAGCTTCGCACACTGGCGAGTTATCTTGGAGGAAGTGAGAGGTGTGCTGACATGGCGACGGACCAAGTCAGCGACTCGATACAGCTCCTCAGTGCGAGCATCCAGGCCAAGACCCGGATGATCAACCGTGATGCAGATACGGCTAAAGCCCGCACACGCCTTCGCCGTCTCAGACACAGAGAAACGAGGCGGTTGGTCCAGCTTCTGCGGACATACGAGGAGATGACTGGTGGCTCCATCCCAGAGCCAAAGGCCATGAGCGGAGAGTTCCCATGGGTCGTGCAAAGTGGACCAGGGCAAGCGTGTGGTGTGTGATCTGTGCATGTGGCTGTCACGCACGCGAGAAGAGCTCGCCATTCTGGAGGAAGAGACGGCGAGGCTGGTAGCTCGTCGGGATGCGAGTGTCGCTTATATGAATGAGCAGGTGAGCCGCATCACTCTCCTCCTGGTGATTCCCATGTCAGACCGTCCAACGTTTCGCAGGCCAAGTACTCGCTATGGGTTGGTCCAGCCTACTGACGCCGTTTTGGCCGACCTACGAGCATTGTGAAGTTGACGTTTCGTGACCACGTTGATGCATGTGTCAGCAAGGCGAACCGAATGCTAGGCCTGCTCATGCGCAGCATGCAGGTATCATCGTGCATGTCACTGCGGAGATTTGACTACCGTCCTGTTCTATGTGCCTACTATGCCCACGTTAGGTCAATTATTGAATACGGTAGTGTCATATGGGGTGGTGCAGCGGCATCCCACTTGGCCAGATTGGAGAGGCTACAGCACCGTTTTTTGATGTGGCTTGGTGCTAAGACGCATGGCCAGTGTCCCATGGATTATGCATCCCTCACAGAACACTTCCGTTGTGCCTCAATCAAGGCTAGATTTGTACGGGCTGATGTGATGTTTTTGCGTTCTGTGTTTAGCGGCCGGTTAGACTGCACCCACCTGGTGACGGCATTTGCTCTGCTGGCTCCCGGTCGCCGGTCCCGTCAGACAGGGCTCTTCAATGTGCCGTTTCGGCGTGTCAACACTGTGCAAAATAGCTTTAAGATACGTGTTCCCAAACTTATCAATGATTTTATGCTCAAGAAGCCGGCTGAGGACTTTTTCCAGCCATCACAGTTCTTTCGGTCAAATTTGCTTGATTTCGCAGCCAGTGTGGGCACATATATTTTTCTGAACCCCGCTTTAGACAAGCTAAGTAGCTGTTGGATAGCTCTGTTGTTTTGTGTATTTTTTTGAGGAATCACATTATATTTAGATATAAGGATTAGATATTTAGTTTTGTGGATCGTTTAGGTATTATTTTTAAGCATTCATAGTTAGCTGTTACCTCTTACTTGCTTTTTAAAGGACTTTTCATTCTAGCTTGTGTGCGCCAAAATTGTCTTAGTCTTATTTTGGTGTTATTAGTTGCAGGGTTGGATAAGTAGATATTTTAGAAAATTAGGGATAATTAAGGTGTATTTAGTATTTAGTTTATTTAAGGATTAGATATTTAGTCTAGTATTAGGTGCACTCATAGCTGATTTGTGTCACTAGCTTTACCTAGATCTAGTTTATAAAAAATCAAATCACGTTCCCCTTCTGAACCCTACTTTAGCCGAGCTAAGTAGCTGTTGGATAGCTCTGTTGTTTTGTGTATTTTTTGAGCAACCACATTATATTTAGATATAAGGATTAGATATTTAGTTTTGTGGATCGTTTAAGTATTATTTTTAAGCATTCATAGTTAGCTGTTGCCTCTTACTTGCTTTTTAAAGGACTTTTCATTCTAGCTTGTGTGCGCCAAAATTGTCTTAGTCTTATTTTTGTGTTATTAGTTGCAGGGTTGGATAAGTAGATATTTTAGAAAATTAGGGATAATTAAGGTGTATTTAGTATTCAGTTTATTTAAGGATTAGATATTTAGTCTAGTATTAGGTGCACTCATAGCTGATTTGTGTTACTAGCTTTACCTAGATCTAGTTAAGGTTTAGAAGAAGAAAAAAAAAGAAGAAAAAAAAGTTAAGTTAAGTTAGTAAAGTATTGAAAAGTGCATAGTACCTAAGTTATATACCTAAGTTACTAGTGTATTCAAATGAGCATGACTAGGATGCAGGCGAAGGTAGCAGAGCTAGAGGCCCTCCAGGCTAGAGTAGCGGAGCTTGAGGCGCAGTTAAGTAAGTGTAGGTGTAGAGATGAGCCGCAAGAGGGTGTAGCTCCTGACCAAGGAACGTATGCGCAGATTGTGGTTAGGGGGTCAGAAAAGGAGCCTACAGGATCAGGGACCAGTGGTAGTTCTGATAGGGGCATAAGGGAGGAGGATAAGGCAAAGGTGGATAGTGCGGCTGGGGTTTGGAAGTGTGTTGGAGGGTCACGTTTCTGGAGACCCAACATTGTGGAAAGTAATGCTAGGGCCACAGACAGTAAGGATGAGGAGGGGTGCTGGGTAATGGAGGGTGGTAGCAGAATCTGGAGGAGGAAGAGGGAAGGGGATCAGGAGGGATGGACAAAAGTTCAGGGTAGAGTCAGGCAGTACAGCCCCAGGGAACATCAGCAGGTTACACTAGCAAATAGGTTCAGTGCGTTAGAGTCAGCAGCTGAAAGTGACAAGGTACAGATTCAGCATTTAGTGGTTGGGGACTCAAGGGTAAGGCCCTTAAGGCGAACATTCTGTGGGAAGAGGGACAAATGTATAGTTAATCCGGGGGCAAAAGTAGTTGATATGGGCCCTGTCATTGAGGCAGAACTGGGTAGGAGTAGCCCGGAGACAGTTATAATACAGGTGGGGGTGAACAACATAGGACCTAGGCGGAGTGTGAGAATAGTAGCGGAGTACCGGAGCCTGCTGCAGAGGTTGAAGGAGTCCAGGAAACCAGTCATTGTGACTGGCATCCTCCCTCGCTGTGGAGCCAGTGAGGAGTGGTACTCGAGAGCTCTGTCTGTGAACAGCTCAGTTCAGAACTTATGTTCAGCTATGGGGCTTAGTTATGTAGACTTATGGGATCAGTTCTATGAGTGGCATAGGTACTATATGAAGGATGGGCTTCACTTATCGGATGAGGGGGCAAGGGCTTTGGGAGATGCCTACAGAAGTGTCATTCAGGGAAACTAGGTAGGAGGGGGGGTTCAGGGACGCTAGTACTAGGGCATCAAGAAGTAAGCATTGGTAGAAGTTCATGTCAGAATAGGACAGTAGATCATAATTCCCTCAGAATTAGTAGAGTCAGCTCAAAGTATAAGATCACATGTGTGTTGCTGAATGCCCAAAGTATTAGGTCTAAATTTGATGAGTTTGAGTGTTATGTTGCCCTTGAAAAGCCTGATATCATTTGTGTAACCGAGACATGGGTTAGTGAGGGGTATAATAGGGATAGGCTACAGGATTTCGAGTTACAAGGGTATAACATGTTCTCATACTGCAGAGAATCACGGCAGGGAGGCGGAGTGTTTGTATATGTAAATAGCTTGTACTGCACTACTAGAGTTGATGATTCTAGTAAAGTAAAAGAAGTAGAATCAATCTGGCTTGACATTAAAATTGGTACAGGAAACAGAGGAAGGTTGAGGATAGGTGCATTTTACAGACCAGGGAATCTTCCAAGGAACTCCCAAGCTGAAACAGACCAAGATATTTGTGAGGAAATACGTAGGAACTTTCGGGCTCAGTGTCTTATTATGGGAGATTTTAACTTAAGAGGATACGAAAGTATAGCAGAGGAAACAAATGAGTGTAGGTTGTATAGGCAAATCTTTGAAGAGGAGCTTTTCATGCATCAGTTTGTAACAGAGCCAACCAGACATTGCTCCATTCTAGACCTTGTATTCTCAGACAACAGTGATCTAGTTAGTGACATAAGTATTTGTGCAGGTCTAGGAACCAGTGATCACAATATGGTTAAATTCAATATCTCATCAGAAATGAGGCCCAAAGATAACCTTATTATGGTTCCAAACTTCAGCCGGGCTGATTTTGATGGTATTAGAAATGACCTCGCACAGATAAAATGGAACGTTGAGTTGGCAGGTTTAGATGCATGTGAGGCCTGGAATGTTTTCAAAGCTAGATTAAGCCAAATTCAAAATCGGCATATACCCCTCAGGCACAAACGTAACAGAACCAAGGGCAATCCAGTTTGGCTTACCCCAGAAGTAAGGAGTGCTATACAAGCTAAAAGAAGTGCATTTGGCATTTTGAAGGGATCTTCACTAGATATAAATCAGAAGGCCTACCAGAATGCAAGAAATTCAGTTAAGAAAAAGGTCAGAGCAGCTAAAAGGGCAAAGGAACTTGATTTAGCTAGACATTGTAATGCAGATAGTAAGAAGTTCTTCAGTTTTTATAAGTTAAGTACAGTTTCCAAAAATATAGGTCCATTTAAGGTAGATGATGTGTTAGTTAGCAAGGACAGTGAAATGGTTGAAGTGCTTAATGATCAGTTTCAATCTGTCTTTACTATCGAGGACCAGAGTAGTATTGCAGCACTTCAGCCTGAGCTAGAGACAGAGGAGACTATAGGAGAGCTAGGTGGCATAAGTAGTGAACTTGTTCTAGAATATCTAAAGAAAGTAAGGCCTAACAAGGCAGAAGGACCTGATGAAATCCATGCTAGACTTTTAAGAGAATCTGAAAGGGAGTTGTCGGTTCCATTAGCCATAATATTTTCTAAATCACTTGCAGATAGTAAAATTCCACTTGATTGGAAAAGAGCAAATGTTGTTCCTATTCATAAAAAGGGAGATAGAAGTAAAGAGGAAAACTATAGACCAGTTAGTCTGACCTCATTAGTCTGCAAGGTGCTTGAATCAATCATCAAAGATAAGATTGTTGAATTCTTGGAGCAAAATGAACTCATCAAAGATACACAGCATGGCTTTAGGAAGGGCCGTTCTTGTTTAACTAATCTTCTGGAGTTTTTGGATGTTGCAACAGATAGCGTTGATCAGGGTAAACAGCTAGATGTAGCTTTTCTTGATTTCAGTAAAGCATTTGACAAAGTCCCCCATACAAGACTGGGGTTGCAACTTAAAATTCATGGGATCAGGGGCAAGATTCTGGATTGGATAGAAACGTGGCTTTCAGGACGCCAGCAAAGGGTTATATTGAATGGGTGCCAATCACAATGGAAGGAGGTTCTCAGTGGGGTTCCACAGGGCTCAGTCCTGGGCCCATTGCTTTTTATAATATTTGTGAATGCAATTGAGAACAGTATAGACAGCAAAGTCTTGAAATTTGCAGACGATCTAAAAGTTGTCAGAATTATTAGAGGAAAACATGATCAGGATGTTTTTCAATCAGATCTGGACAAGCTAGTTGAGTGGTCTGAAGCATGGCAGATGAAATTCAATTTGAGTAAATGTAAGATTATGCACGCTGGACGGGTTAGCAGTAAACATAGGTATGAAATGGGTGGG
The DNA here is from genome assembly GCA_036785665.1 of Chirona hameri. NCBI lineage: Eukaryota > Metazoa > Arthropoda > Thecostraca > Balanomorpha > Balanidae > Chirona > Chirona hameri. The sequence continues at coordinate 55,095 of JAXIVJ010005894.1, forward strand.
CAGAAAATGGAGCAGATTGAAAAGGAAAGAGATTTAGGTGTCGTGGTAAACAATAGACTATCAGCGTCAGACCAGGTTGTAGAAGCTAGGAAAAAGGCACTTAGAATGCTAGGGGCCATTAACAGAAATGTTTCCTACAAGAGTGAAAAGGTAATAACAAAACTGTATTGTGCATACGTTAGACCACATTTGGAGTATTGTGTACAAGCCTGGTCTCCAACATATGAGAAAGATTGCTGGTTGTTAGAAAGAGTTCAAAAAAGGGCAACAAAAATGATTAATTGTCTTGGTAGTTTACCTTATGAAGATAGATTAAGGAAATTGGGTATGTTTTCACTTAGATATAGAAGGCTAAGAGGAGATCTAATTGAAGTCTTCAAATTTGTAAATAGTCAGCATTCTGGATATTTAAAGGGTATGTTTGAGTTCAATAGGGAAAATCGAGGTAGAGGTCATCAGCATAAACTCATTATGAAACAAAGTAGGACTAGGCTACGACAGTCATTTTTCAGTAGAAGGGTTGTAGGACATTGGAATATGCTACCAGGGGATGTCGCTGATGCAGTGACACTTGCTTCCTTCAAAATTAGATTAGATAAATACTTTACAGAGAAGGGATTAGTTCATAAATACTCGTGGGATTAGCCTTCTTTTATGCAGGTAGAGTAAGGTGATTTGAAGGGGCGAGACTGGTGGAGGGGGGGGGGATGGGGGGGGGGGGGTGCAACCTCGGATGGGCCCAAGAGGCTCTTTGTTGCACTTTTCTTTTATGTCTTTATGTCTTTATGTCTTTATATATGATGTGAAGTGCAAACGAGATGTTACTTTATGTGTTCATATTCATTTCGATGTTTACACTCATAATATTTTAGGCGACTCTGCTTTACAGCCGTGTACTTTTATTTATACATGCTTTTATTTATCTTTGTTATAATTTATTTATTCATCAGCGAACTAATTTTTATGTTTACATATAGGCATATTTGTGTGTGTATATATGTGCGTGTGTATGTGAGTGTGCATGTTGGGTGGGGTGGGTGGGTGGTGGGGTTTTATTGACTTCGGCCGTTAGTGGGTGATGTTGCCTGTGGCTGATTATGTGCAATAAACAAATAAACAAATAAACATTCTTCGTAGAATCGAGCGCGGGTCTGTAACCAGTCCCAACGTAGGCGAATACATCAGGCTGTTTCTAACTTCCTATTTGAAGAGCCCTTGTCCGTGTGTGTATGTGCATCTGTCGGCGTTCAATGGGGCTGAATGAGCTCAATGGGGTAGCGGGTCGACGGGTCTATTCATCTATTGGTTAACGGGCTTGAGGATAAGAGGGTCAACTTATCTGCCGAACACCTCAATGGTTAACTGGTCATTGGTCAATAATCCTGTAGATAGTCCCTACTCAATTGACATGTTTGAGACGCACTGAGGAAGCTCCTCGGATGTCGTTTGAAGCGCCATCTGCGGCTTGATCTGGTATGAAAAGCTGTGATATGGGAACTGTAATATGCCGTTACTTTCCAATTGCTTTGTTGTCTTTCATCCCCACTTAACAGCAACGTTTTGTGTGAGTACGTACGTGTATGGGCGAGAGGCATATTGTAAGCTCCTCGTAAAACGTTTTAAGCGTCATCAGCAGCTTGATTTGTTATGAAGAAGGCCGAGATTTGAGAACTGTGATATGCTGTTCACTTTGTAAGTATTGTGTTGCCTTTCATCGCCATCCTACAACAATATTTTGGATTAACACTGATTTAACTAACCATTGGTCGACACGTTTGTGTTGTTTCAATGTACATCCTACCACACATTTTGTGACGACTGGCTGGTGATTGCAATGATCACCAACTTGGGTGTCATGGTCACCACGTCACACGTCACCATGGATGATATGGATAAGGACGAGACCGACTTTGGATTGGCGTTGTCGTCATCTGATGAGATGACCGACTTGACTACCTCGCCCATCGTACGTTTATTTGGCTTTACTTTGCATTTACAATAACTGGAAGCATTATAATTATTATGAATAAAAATTACGCAAACATCGTAATTTAAGGATCATGTTTCGTTTACAGCAGTGCAAGAATATGATTTTTTTTTAAAGATAGCATTAGCATCGGTTATTTACATGTATGTTCGCTGTGAACATACAGTGTGACGTGTTTGTGTAGCAAAAATTTGTGTAGTGTGTAATATTTGTAGTATATTGTAGTTGTGTGTATTTCGTGTGCACTGTAGGGCGTGTCATATCGACAACTTTTTTCCCAAGTTCAAATTCTTCCGCCGATTTTCTTTGTCTTTGTGTCCATGGAAGCCCATTGATGTTATTAGTTTTTCCCTGTATTGAAAATTCGAGCGGCGAAGGCGGAAACAATTGTCATGTTTTCAGTGGCGCCCGGCGTTGTAGTCTCCTAGTTGGATGTAATGCATACGGTCACAAACACCAGCCGCGCGCGCGATCGTCGGCCCGTGGCGACCGACACCGTTTGGCGGTTAAAATGCAATCGTCATTTCTAGTTTAAGGGGAATTCGATGCAATCGTTGGTGGACTTCATGTTTTGAGACGGTTTTACGGACTTACATATGTGCAGTGGCCTCTTTCAAGAGGTTCTCCGCTGACAGCTGTCGCAAGGTCAGCTCGGGTTGGGAGAGGGAAATGAGAGTGCGGGAGGACAAAGGCGACGACGCGAGAGGGATGTCGGGTGACACTTCCGTCGACTCCACCAGGCGTCCGTTTTCTCGGGCACGCGCTGTCGCCTGAGGCACGCGCGCAGGCGACGTGCGCGTGCCAGTTTGGTTTCGACTGCAGCGTGAGTGGACGTGAGAGTTGCGCTTCATTTTGAATCCGACCATCCGTGCAGCAGTAGCAAGGCAAAACATTTTCCCATCGGATCTCCTAGCGTCTTACCGGTAAATCACCTGCCTACGAACAGAGACGTTGTGAATTACGTACGGCTACTGGCAGGAGAAACAAAAAGTGAGCAGGCAACTACTGCATGTTCGCGTAAAGCAGCAGAAGCGGTGAATGCAATATGGTCGAGTGAGGGTATACCCATAATCCAAGCGCATAACGTGGTTCGGAAGATCAAGCAAGCCTACGAAAGATTTCGTCGATTGAATAAGACGCCCAAAAGAAACCGGGACGCAAAGGTAAAGGACGCAAAGGTATGGTAATACTAGCTCCGACGAGCGTGAGACAGGTACAAGAAATAAGGTCCAATCTGAATCTGATTGTTTAGACATTGATACAAACGGTCCAAGTGTTGTTGTTCCACAACAATCAGTTGAAAGCATGAACCACGCTCAGCGAAGTGTTTCATCAGATTGGCTACCAAAAGTCTTTAGTCTCGTCATTTCGGCCCTGGATATTATATTCCCAGGCGCAGTATGATATTGAATCTGTTGTTGTGTTCCAGGGCACACACACATACACCAGGGTATATGATGAGGCTAATAACGGGAACAGTAATTGGATGGCTCCTGACGATGCTACATGTCTCTACTCGGCACTCGCTTCCCTCTCAGACAAATTGGCACTGGCCCACGTCGGCATGCTTCACGCTGATCTGATCAGCTCGCGTGACCTCGGACGTGTCCTGAGCAGGATCAACAAAGCTCTCCCAACTAACTTTGCACTACCATTCCCGCTTGATTAACTCACTGAGTACGTTCGCATCGCCAACACGAAGCTAATCAGAAACGGTGACAACTACCACGTTCTGTTCTACGTCCCGCTGCTCCATACCTTACATGTCTTTGACGTCTACCGCTTCTTCCCTTACCAGGTACCCCTGCATGACCACAATGTGTCCCTAACGTACATTCCTAGCGAACCCCGTTTCTTGATCGTATCAGAGAACCATCAACAGTACATCCAACCCGATGACTCAGAAATGGAAGCCTGTATCCTCGCCAAGCAGCCTTTCTGCCAACTTCACGAACCAGCATATCCCATGCCTGGTGCCGCTTCCTGTATCGTCTCCCTATTTCGGCATGACAACACCGGAATCTCTAACTTATGTGCTCCCGTCATCCGACCTACCAACAATGCCCCGAAAGCCTACTACCTTAAACCAAGGGGTCATGGCTTCTCATCTCTAACCCCCCTTCACGACTAACCGTCGTCTGTCCCCAAACGAGCATCACCCGTACCATCACAAAGGCAGTCGACATAATTTCATTGGATATCGAATGCTCTGCCTCTGGTGACTACCTCCCGCCTTACTATGCCAGCGAAACTCATTTGGAACTTCCCGACTTCAACCCCGCGAGCCTCGTTACCAACGCAACCGCTGATATTCCTAGTTGGCGTCCTCACTGGGCCGCTGCTATCCGTGAACCTGCCCGCACTAACCTCACTGTACCTCACTATGACAATGTGACTGTACTATCCGTGAACCTGCCGCACTAACCTCATTGTGACGTCAAGCTACACATTGACGGCATGGCAGCAGACGATTACTTCAACAAGGTTGAATCGCTACCGCTTCAACTTGTACATGATGGCAGCCCCGCTTCGTTCTCTATAACGTGGACCCTCATTATCATCGTCAGCTTGCTCTGCTTGGCTGGTTTGGGTTTTTGTATCAAACACTGCTGCCCACGCGCTCGCTCCCTATATGATCTCCCCGCTACTCAGCTTCTCCCGTGACCACCCCCGAAACCGCCATCGAGTTACTTGAACCCTCGTCTATTACTCCTCAGCACTAGGCCCGTCAGTCAGCGGCTCGGGTCACCTTCCTGCCCTGCTCGACGCACGATGGAGCCGTCACGGACGCCGCACCGTCACGAGGACGCCGCACCGCACCGTCACATTCCTGCCCTGCCCGACGCACGATGGAGCCGTCACGGACGCCGCACCGTCACGAGGTGCAGCTCCAGCCACAGCGGACTCGCCCGCGCCTACTGTCTTCGGCGGTAGAACTCCATCTACCCCCGTACCGCCACCGTGGTGTGAGGCCACACCAACTCCCCCGAACATGGACTAAGCCAGTCCACGTTGCTCCCCTGCTCCCCCCCCCCCCCCCTCCCTCCCCACTGTCATGCGTACACAGCACCCAAGCAGTGATGCGCTGTGTCGCACTATCCCCCCGTCTCCAAGTGCAGTGCAGTGACTGGCGTGTCATGGACGCCTACGTCGTCCGCCGCGTCGCGTCATGTCGCGTGCTTGGTTCGGTGACGGTATTAGCTTCGTTATAGTGTTAGTGTTTAGTGTATTGACTGTCTTAGCTTACGTTCTTCATCGGTGATGGTGTCTGTTTAGATTTAGATTAGACATGAGTTACTTTGTTCGCCCACCGCACCCCTTATCCTGGTGCTGGGCATTGAGCTAATCTAGTCATCGTACGTTCAGGGGATCCTAAGATCCAGGCATCCCTGCTCATCCCTGGATCCCTGGATCATCCCTGGCTCATCCCTGGATCATCAAGATTCCAGGAGAATACCTTTCGGTAAGCATACCTTTCGAGAATACCTTTCGGTAAGCACATATAAATCCGCTCTGCATGGTGATCACACATGTGCGTTTATGTAATTGCCTATTTGTCTTTGTCGTGTATCGATTGTTTTCTAGTCGTTATTGTAATATTTCGTTTAGGTTAGGTTAGGTTTGTAGTATCTCGTTTTCTACTAATTTTCGGCTTTATTCTATGCCATGCGTTCGATTATATGCACTGTATATTGCTTGTAGCACTGCTGGTTTGTTTGTTTCCATTTGGATAATGTTCTGTTTGTTTGCTCTATCTTTGTTTCTTTTGTTTTCTTCTTCTAGAAACCGCTCAATACATTGCTAAATATCTGGCATGTTTGAGACGCGTGAATCGAACGTGGACGAGGTCGAGTCTGGAGAGGTAACAGTTATAGTGTCATGTCAGTGTTAGTGTATTCGTGATTGTCTTAGTTTACGTTTCTTCGTCGGTGATGGTATTGCTTTCACTTTGGCGTGCGTATGTAGTGTTTGTTTAGTCATATGAGTTACTTTGTTTGCCCCACCTTAGCCTGGTGCTGGTGGTCATTGAGTAAGTAAAGTCTTCGTACGATTAGGGGATCCAGGTCACGATGTTCCTGTCCCCACCTTCGGATCCAACCTTTAGTTCCTAAGATTGCATCCGAGTCACAGACTCAAGATCACCGTTTGCCATCGGTGTTTCAATTTTGTACATACATCGTGCCTCCCAATCCCTCCGCCCTCCAGGCGCCGCGATGCGCTTTTTGGATCGCAAAGAAAGCTTCCTTTATAAGGAGGAGAAGTATTGTAGCATTTCAGCTACTGCCGGCCGTGCAGCCGCGGCTCGCGATGTCAGTCGGCAGAGTGGTCGGTTGAAACTTGAATACCATAGTGGGTCGAGCAGAAGTTTTTTCACTGCGTTTTACTACATTTGTGATTAAAAAGTGCACTGGCTATGCGGAAGAAGGGTGCTTCCCGTGGCATTCGACGGGAGAAAACCGTGGAAGCGTGTCACTGGCCGACCAACGGGCAATCATCAGCCACACCTACATGCGACTCTCAAGGCTGCAGGAAGAAGCCAACTTCCTGAAGACTGAAGCACGTCGCTTACAGTCTAATGCGGCTAACATTCTCCCACTTCTGCAGCAAAACGAGATGTTCATCGAAGACCAGCTGGCCCTGCCCGATAGCCAGCGCACAGCTGTTCTGGGGAGAAGTGACCTGCTGTGTGACCTGAGAAGACCTGCTGGCCCTGCCCGATAGCCAGCGCACAGCTGTTCTGGGGAGAAGTGACCTGCTGTGTGACCTGAGAAGACCAGCTGGCCCTGCCCGATAGCCAGCGCACAGCTGTTCTGGGGAGAAGTGACCTGCTGTGTGACCTGAGAAGATCTGCTGGCCCTGCCCGATAGCCAGCGCACAGCTGTTCTGGGGAGAAGTGACCTGCTGTGTGACCTGAGAAGACCTGCTGGACCTGCCCGATAGCCAGCGCACAGCTGCTCTGGGGAGAAGTGAGTCGGCCGGGACGATACTCAGTACACAACGAATCCAGCCAAGTGTTGAAAGGCCTGCTCGCTGTTGCATGGCGCGCAGTCGGTCGTCGCCAGCAGCAAATGCCGACTATCGGTATCTGTTTTCAGGAAGACCTCTGGTTTGTGAGCCAGGAGCCAGCGGGCGTGGACTGCAAGCTGACTGGAGCTGCACGGCAGTGAGCAGCAGCTGCACGGTCAGCAGCGCACCTACGGCCCACGCGTGCCGCGACCTGACCTACGGCGATGTCCACCAGTCTCGACAGCTGCTGAGCGCGCCGCCGTCAGCAGCGCACCCACGGCCCACGCGTGCCGCGACCTGACCTACGGCGATGTCCACCAGTCTCGACAGCTGCTGAGCGCGCCGCCGTCAGCAGCGCACCCACGGCCCACGCGTGCCGCGACCTGACCTACGGCGATGTCCACCAGTCTCGACAGCTGCTGAGCGCGCCGCCGTCAGCAGCGCACCCACGGCCCACGCGTGCCGCGACCTGACCTACGGCGATGTCCACCAGTCTCGACAGCTGCTGAGCGCGCCGCCGTGACCATTAGGTAACTAAACGTGGTGCTCGCACCGGGCGCGGCCCTGCAGTCGACAGTGCACTTGGCTACCAAGTAACAAGCGATAAGCCATCGCATCGGTCGCACATAGTTCAGATTGTTGAAATACTAATCGATCAAATAGCGGCCGAAACTTAGCGTGAATAACTTGTCGTGGCACACAACCAGCATCTGGGCGGATTGGGCCAGCATCTCTGTGACAGTATTCGGAGAGAATCGAACCCACGGCCTCAGATCATCACCTCTCGACGTATCAGCCGTCTCGAGTAACGACATCGTGCAGCATCCTCAGTACATGGAGCAGGAAGATAGAGGCTTCGAACACCCAGCCCTGCCCGTATCCTGCCCACTACACCACACAAGAGGTGCAACTTCACGCACTGAATAAACGCGCCCCTGATCAGTTTATGATAGCAGCGTTCTAGCTTGCTAAGCCGTACTATAGGGAGCGTAACGCATAAAATGCCTAATGTTTTTTTTTTACTGTAAGCTACGTGCATCATACAAGCATGTGGAACTCGTGTTGTGGATTTGGTGCACCGGGCAGCAGCCTGTACGGGCGACGGGTCTCCAATTTCCTCTCAAAGTTGCAGCTCTGTTGCAGCCCCAAGGCCGCTCCCAAACAGCTCAATTGCGCCACAGTGCTGAATGACACAGAGCTGGTAAATACGTCCGGCTGGGGGCTGACGACTGACGGGGGAGACGCCGGCGGCCCGTCCTCCGTCATCTGTCACCCGTCATCCGTCATCATCACTTCATCATACCCACTGGCAAACAGAGGCCGCGCCACCGACGAGAGACGGGGAAGCACGGCGGAAACAAACACAAACAAACGGACAACCGACGAGCCGACTGACTGCGAAAACGGAGAGCATCGTTCGCACGCTGATCCCATTTGGCCGTGTGTGTACCTATACCTATTGCCGTTTGATAGCATATTGGCATGCTCTGGGTGAAGCACACATCACCATCATCTTACAGTAATTAGTAAAATTACCTTGATTATCACCATAATCCACAAACCGATTACACGCCGCGAATTGCACACACAGGTGCCCGCAGCGACAACGTACGTGCGTCTCGCAGCGATATGAGTTGTTTGTGTACTCACCAAAGGCTTGGCACTGCATGATCTTGGTGTAGCCCTCGTTGACCATGGACCCTGATGACGAGGGCTGGGTGATGAACCGAGGCGCCTGCAGCTCTGCAAACAATAGTCAGAGTCAGAGTCATGGAGGCGGAGGACGAGGGATGGGCGATGAACCGAGGCGCCTGCAGCTCTGCAAACAATAGTCAGAGTCAGAGTCATGGAGGCGGAGGACGAGGGATGGGCGATGAACCGAGGCGCCTGCAGCTCTGCAAACAATAGTCAGAGTCAGAGTCATGGAGGCGGAGGACGAGGGATGGGCGATGAGACTGCATTTAACAACTCCGCATACAATAGAGTCGGAGTTAGTCAGAGACTGAGTCAGAAACGGAGCTAGAGAAAAACAGGAATCAGGATCAAAGTCAGACTCTGAGATAGAGTGAGATAGATATTAGAGACAGATACATATACAGAGACTAGACTGGTTATTTATTCAACTTTTTGGGAACGATTAGATCATGATTAATTTTGGAGTTTGAATGATTCGATCACCGCTCGATTCACAGATACAATTTTGTGAATTGATTCTTTCCAATTCAAAGAGTCAAAACAAATATTTTAATCGATTCAAGTTTGATTCAACATTTAAATTATATGTGGTGCATTTATGTTAAATAACTAAAAATGGAAACATACATATATATGATTAAAACATTGTTACAGCGATATTATTTCAGAATAAATGCATTTAGCCACTGGGACTGCATGCATTTGCACAATTTACCAGTGTACTTCAATAATTAAGAATCGCTAAATCTTTTGATTCAATCAGCCTTGATTTGATGCGGGTTTTGATTCAATCACGATTCATGAATCAGAAGATCTGGTGGTGAATCAATTATTCTTTATTCAAGGAATTTTGATTGAACGATTCCAATCAATTCAATCAGAGTCAAATCAATAATCAGTCTGACAGAGACCGAGTGTTGTAAACAAACATGTCTACCGCCGGCTGTTCTTTGGGGCATGACACATCCGGGACAAAAGACCAGCGTCCTCGTCCTCACGTCAAAAGATCAGCCACATGGATACTGCCGTCCAAGTGCAGGGTGACTTGATTCACGAGGAAGTGTCTATCACGAGTGCAAAACCTTCACTAGTGTACCACCACCTACCAGCCCCCAGACACCGAGACGCCAGAAATCCAATCAAGACCTCAGAGTGTGTACAGTCGGTCTAATAAGTATCTTCCCTTACCATGTTTCTAAAACTCATCTAATTTCACTTCTGTGTACATGAAGGACTGATTTAAAGGGACTGTCCCACCTTTTTGAAAGTTGTCGAATCACACTTAATTGTATGTCTACATGTCAGGCGAGGTCAGCTGAACATGTTCGTGAACTTTTTTCCAAAACAAATAAATGTTTATCTTAGAGGATATTCAACTTTTAGTTTTAAAGGGAATAGTTCACCTTTAACATGGAGTTTTGGACTGAGATAGCAGATTTGTAGAGCAGATCTAAAAATGGGTTGTGGTGAAAGAATTACCTCCCTACGTTAAGTAATTTCGACACAGGACTAGTGGGCCCGGTTTCAATTCCGCTGTTCCAGGCCACGATCAGTTCCTTTCGCTCGCCGCTCGCCGCCGCCGGCTCGCCGCCGGAGCCAGGTACACTCTCTGGCACGTAGTCTCTGGTCACGACGCCTCGTTAATATCCGCTCAGCCGCCCGGGCGGCGCGGCGGCCTCTTGTCAGAGACTGCACTTGGCGCCAGGCGGAGCGGGGGAGCCGTAACGCCTGCTGCTATCGTACGATTTCTCGTGAAATAGAAAGAGAAACTTACTTCTTTCTCCACATATATCCATCAGTTGTCCAAACCAAAGTCATATTCGTAGTTTTGAGCTCAAGATGCACCGTATGGTTGAACTTAGAGACAACTTTTAAGGTGACCCTTTAAGCGGAAAGTTGGGTTGGTGACGTCACATTATTTGTTTTTAATAACAGGGAAATCCTTTGTGCCGCCAAATGGATAGCACAATTTTTTGTCGACTCTATTGCGCAGAAAAACAGCGAACCACCAGGTGTCTAAATTGGCTACCACTATCAGCTGGAGTTGTTGCAGCAGTTGGCCGCCAGGGACCGCTAGTGAGCCAGGGTGTTATGACGTCGCAAGCAAATGGTACCACTAAATATTGATTGATTGATTGATTTATAAATGAATAAATATTTAGCGTTAAATATTTAACTGGTACCATTTGCTTGCGACGTCATAACACCCTGGCCCACTAGCGGTCCCTGGCGGCCAACTGCTGCATCAACTCCAGCTGAAAGTGCTAGCCTCTAGATTGCGAACCACCAGGGGATCGGGAAATGAGACGAAAATATTCCAAGGCTGACCTTAAAACAAGTCGACTATCATTACCAGTTGGGTAAAGAGAGACGACGCTGTCGGTTTAGAGGCCCTATTCAAATACGCATGGGCCTTATTTTTTACAGATGTCAAAATCAAACTAGAATATCTTCTTGATTAGATCATTCTGGTTGGTTTAACTGCTACCATAATTAATTTAAATGCCAAGCCATCAAAATGGCTATCTCAACTAAAATATAATGTTAAGGTGGGATAGTCCCTTTAAGGGAACATGTGGTACCTACCTACCTAGGTAGCTACCACATGTTCCCTTAAATCAGTCCTTCATGTACACAGAAGTGAAATTAGATGAGTTTTAGAAACACGGTAAGGGAAGAAAGATACTTATTAGACCGACTGTACACACCAAAACAGCACTGACGGTTCTCCGCGGATACAAACACATCAGTCGACCGTTTACTTCGGCGGCTGAAGAAGCGGCAGCACACTGCGCATTCGGCACCCGATATCACTGCGAAATTCCGCCTCGGAAAATCGCGGCGACACCGCGGAATATCGCCCTTGTTCCGGCAGATTCGGCGCTGTCCGCTCGCGAGATTCCGCCCAGCCGACCTACGGCCTGTCGCAACCTGTCTCTACCAGGGTAATAGAACAACGGGTAGAACAGTAAGGAATGTAACGCCGAAATGAATTAAACAAGATATAATTTGTATCGTAATTGTTTTGTCTATTATACATTAAAGGTATTGTTTGTTATCAATAACTTGTATTTCCATAGATTATATCTTTATTTATTGAATAAAACTCCAGCAAATATACGAAGTAGTAGTCGAAGTAGTGTATATTCAGTACATGTAGTAGCATTTGGAAGCGGTCATATTAAATTCTACTACGAAGTAGTAGTCGAAGTAGTGTATATTTCAGTACCTGTAGTAGCATTTGGAAGCGGTCAGCGGTCGTTCCGACATTTGTTAACCCCCAAGCCGATTTATCCCTTTTACGCCCAGAATATCGAAAAATGGTAGATAGAAACGTTGTAGCTAAGGCTTGTAGCTATCTGTTCCAGAAGTCGGATTTAAAATATGTACCATAGGTTACGAGCCAGCCTCGTCTGAAAATCATCGATTTAACATGGGAACCTACCTGGTGTAGTAGGTTTTTAACGCCCAAACGCCCAAGTGCTGCCAACCGTTACTGGTGGGGACTGGTCTCTACAGCCTGTCCTACTCGCAACGCTTGATGGTATTTTATTTCGACGAAGATGGAAGTTTAGAACCACGAAACTTGTACATAATGAATTTCACAGCGGCAAGAACATGCTGTGAACAAATGTGTACATATCTTGCATATAGATTCGCCACTGTTAACTTTATAATTTATTTTCTTTTCCGCGGTTCCGCGGCGTTCAGTCGCGGAAAAAAGCTGGTATGGACCAGCCTTTTCCGCTAATCCGCCAGCGGACACTTTAGCCGTTTAGCTTGCGTTTTGCATCGTTTCGGCTGCAAATGAGCGGAAAATCGTAGCGATACCACGGAGTCCGCGCGCCTAATGGTCTAGTGTGCTGCCGCCTTTGGTAAGCGTGAGTCGTGAACCCGGCATGAACCCGACACAGAAGCTCCACGGGTGCCGCGGGGGCACATCATTAACACACCGGCGTCGGCTGGGCACCCCGCAGTTCCCACGCTATTTCCCACCACCGCAGCGTTAGGAATCGGCGGCCAGTGAGTGGGCGGGGCGTACCTACCGCTCCGACCCGGCTGTAGGCGGCCAAACACTAGGCCATTCGGCGCGCGGAGGTCGCCATATCGCTGCGACTTTCTGCGCATCTTTAGCGACTTTCCGCCTTCGCGTCAGCCGAAACGTCAAAAATCGCGGACGAATGTCGTCGGCCGGCCATCTGCGGACCGGCGGAAAAAAGCTGATTCGAACGAGCTTTGTTTCCGCCACTGAACGCCGCGAAACCGCGAACAACAAAATTGATCAGCCTAACAGTGGCGAATCTATGCAAGATAGGTGCAAATTTGGCACAGCATGCTCTTGCCGCTGTGAAATTTATTATGTAACAGTTGCGTGGTTCTAAACTCAAATTTTGTCGAAAAATTACCATAATTAAAGGAAATAGTTCACCTTCGGAAAGTTTTTCAGAACACGATTTTATTATATTTTGTAAGTTTCTTTTTTTCTTTTCAAAAATGGTCCTACATCGCGCCAATTCAGGACAGAAGGTCGTAAATTATTAATGTTATGGTGTGCGTTATTGGTCTGCGCATGCTCAGACCAGTGCTGGCACTCTCAGACGGTACGGTATATCATATATGCGCCACATTCCTTCGCCAAAAAGTCAAATATCTTCGGCTGGAGTCTTTTCAGCCAAGAAAAGTTGCAGATAAGGATTTATCAACACGTGCTACAAAACTGCTATTTCAGTTCAAAATCCATGTTGAAGGTGAACTATTTCCTTTAAGCTACCTTGGGACAGGCTGTAGGGACAGGATGCGACATGCTGTAGGTCGGCTGGGCGGAAACTCGCGAGCAGACAGCGCCAAATCCGCCGGAACAAGGACGATATTCCGCGGTATCGCCGCGATTTTCCCAGGCGGAATTTTGCAGTGATATCGGGGCGCCGAAGGCGCAGTGTGCGGCCGCCTTAAGCTATTCGAGAACGACATGTACACATATGTGGGCTACAGCCGTGGGAGCAGGCGAGGCTCGAACTCGGGACCTTTCAGTCACCAGCCAAACGCGACGCCACGGCCGCACATGGTGCAAGCAGCTTCAAATCGCCGCTTCGAGTGCCACCTTGCCCGCCTCTCCAAGCCCGGCGGACGGTGCCGAGACAGCGCGGGCAGGAGAGCGGGTCAGGTAAACAAACGATCCGGCCCGGCCGCCGGCGCTCTCATCATTCCGCACTTCCTGCCCGGCTCCCGTGGAGCGGCGGCGGGCGACCGGTGTGAGATTCCTGGGCGCACGCCTCACTTCATTATCTATCACAGGTAAACATCGCACGGCCCGGCGCGGCGACCCCTCGGGCAGACGCCGGAGCACGGATCGCGCCTCAGCCAGTCCGCCAGACACGACACACTGGCCGAGACAGGTGAGGTGACAAATCAACCGAAAACTTCCCAAATGCTTGCAGACAACTGCGAATTAATTATTAAATATTCGTGCTATGAAAAACAGCTCACAGAAGGTATTGCAAATGTTTCTTTAGGCACCAGTCCGAGGGCAGCTAGGCGGTTTGCATCGCCTTTGCAGCTCTCCCGAGCAGCAGCGGTGCAGTTCGGTAGGCGGAACAAGGGATAACATTCCCGCTGCAACGGCGGTAATCATAAATTACTGCCGACACCAAACCTGTCTGTGTATGTCGGATCCGAGCCCAGCGGACCACTGCGCCGGCCGAACAAGGCACCTGCCCGACGGTCGGCGGCACCGACGGCGGTAAATGGTATGTGCGGCAAGGGCGATTTGTCTACATCGAGAGGAGTACCACTGCCATTAGCGGGTTTGGCGGCCTTATCAGCCTGCGCTGGGCTTTGTGACTTTTGTGCTTTTGAGTTTTTGACTCTTGCTGCTTTGTGACGAAAGTCAATAAAACAAAAAATCACAAGTCAACATACTCCCATACAAATGTCATTGTCAAGGCATACCGGCGCTGTATGGGAATATAAATACAATATCTGAAAGAAAACAAAACCAACACAGCCCGGCCAACACCAATGTGTCACCACCTTCACTCTGGCTCATCAGCAAGCGAGGTGCTCACTACTCATCTTTCCCCAATCATCAGCCAGCGAGGTGCTCATATGTCCCCAATCATCAGCCAGCGAGGTGTTCATATGTCCCCAATCATCAGCAAGCGAGGTGCTCACTACTCATTTTTCCCCAATCATCAGCCAGCGAGGTGCTCATATGTCCCCAATCATCAGCCAGCGAGGTGCTCACTACTCATCTCTCCCCAATCATCAGCCAGCGAGGTGCTCACTACTCATCTCTCTCCAATCATCAGCCAGCGAGGTGCTCACTACTCATCTCTCCCCAATCATCAGCCAGCGAGGTGCTCACTACTCATCTTCCCCAATCATCAGCCAGCGAGGTGCTCATATGTCCCCAATCATCAGCCAGCGAGGTGTTCATATGTCCCCAATCATCAGCAAGCGAGGTGCTCACTACTCATTTTTCCCCAATCATCAGCCAGCGAGGTGCTCATATGTCCCCAATCATCAGCCAGCGAGGTGCTCACTACTCATCTCTCCCCAATCATCAGCCAGCGAGGTGCTCACTACTCATCTCTCTCCAATCATCAGCCAGCGAGGTGCTCACTACTCATCTCTCCCCAATCATCAGCCAGCGAGGTGCTCACTACTCATCTCTCCCCAATCATCAGCCAGCGAGGTGCTCACTACTCATCTCTCCCCAATCCGATCACCCTCTTGCAGCGTCACGCAGCGCAGCGCAGCGCGTGCTGCGGCCTCTGCTGAAGCCCTAATCAGCGCAGCAGCAGCGACGCAGCAGTGTGTGCCGTGCGAGTGTGTGCTGCGTGCCGTGTGTGCCGTGCGTGTGTATGCGTGCTGCGTGCCGTGTGTGCCGTGCGTGTGTGCTGCGTGCCGTGTGTGCCGTGCGTGTGTGTGTGTGTGCTGCGTGCCGTGTGTGCCGTGCGTGTGTGTGTGCTGCGTGCCGTGTGTGAC
>JAXIVJ010005895.1:0-70767 GCA_036785665.1 Chirona hameri
TAACAACAACATGCAAACTATACCAACTCGAATAAAATAAGAGCGGAATGAATTGAACCCCAGGCAAGCTAGTATTCGCAAAGCACTCGGCACTGCGCCACAATAGCAAAAGGTGAGGGAAATGCATATTGGATACCAATATTATTACGTCACAAGTTTCTGAAGTGTCAACTACTATGAAATACAGTGATAAAATACCTTTAATAATGATTAACAAGAAATTCAAACTTAAAAACAATAATTTGAATAAGTCTAATTAGCTTTCAACTCGAAATCAGATATATTTTGCAATGCTACACAAGAATGACACCAGTGACGTCATTAACAAAGCCTGCTACGGACTTGGGTATACTAATCAGGAACAACTCGCCAAGTGCGCCGAGATGGTTAAGTGCACCGAGAAGCATGACAATTACTTTGTAAACAAATCGCCGACGCTAAATAGGTCGCCGTCGATGTGCATCGATGAGCTTCTGATTTAATTGCCAGTTTTGTGTTATTGTTCGTTAGTTTTTTTGGGAAAAATTATTATTTTCATGATGAAATAAAGCATATTGTTATATACAGCCACCGACAAACTATACACAACTCCTAATGTTGAAAACAAATGAATCTATTTGCAAAATTGAGGGTCGCAACCACTAACTATGCCGCGTTGATGTGCATCGATGAGCTTCCGATTTTATTGCCACTTTTTCCAATCGCTGTTAGTTTTAGGAAGATCGCCGGGCATATAATCACAACAAGCAGAACGCAAAATATATTTTCACTCCATTGCGTAAAAAACCAATACGGAAAAGCCCGCAGTTTGATGAGGACCAAAAGTACTTGACAAAAGGTCAGAAATAGTGCAAGTACCGGTCGTTAAAGTGTGGAACGCTTATTAACTTTAACTTGAAATATATTTCGGTAGGAAAGTTTTCATGCAAAATGTGATGAATTTACAATATATTTTGATCTCGTCTGGCGATTTCAAGTGCTAACTCCATTTTAGTGGAAAAAGGTCATTATTTCCCTTTAAAGGAAATAATGACCTTTTGATTTTGTTAGCAACAATTTCTTAGGCTACCGCTATGGTTTTAAAATTATTTTATTTAAATTTAAGAATTAAATAAAATTATTCCCAAATTCGAAGTTGTAAGTTTGGGAAAAATACCAAACAAGTACCTTGTGTACTTCATGAAGGTCATTGACAAATTCGCCCTTGCCTACCATTGTTTACATCCATTGCGGCATTTTTGGAGGCTCTGTGACATTTCCGATCAAACTGAGCGCTGCTCGGACACACGCTAGTAGCGCTTTCATTCTCCATGGCAACCAGGCGTCAGCCAATCAAAAGCAGAAAGGGAAACGTTCTGGCTTTTCATTGGCTCACGCCTGGTTGCCATGGAGAACGAAAGCGCTACTAGCAACAACTCGCCACAATGGTTAAGTGCGCCGAGAAGCATGACAATGCTTTGTAAACAAATCGCCGACGCTAAATAGGTCGCCGTCGATGTGCATCGATGAGCTTCCGATTTAATTGCCAGTTTTGTGTTATTGTTTGTTAGTTTTTTGGGGAAAAATTATTATTTTTCAGGATAATATAAGCATAGTGTTATATACAGCCACAGACAAATTATACAATACTCCTAATGTTGAAAACAAATGAATTTATTTTCAAAAATTGAGGGTCGCAACCACTAACTATGCCGCCGTTGATGTGCATCGATGAGCTTCCGATTTTATGCCACTTTTTCCATCGCTGTTAGTTTTAGAAGACCGCCGGGCATATAATCACAACAAGCAGAATGCACAATATATTTTCTACTCCATTGCGTAAAAAAACAATACGGGAAAAGCCCGCAGTTTGATGAGGACCAAAAGTACTTGCAAGTACCGGTCGTTAAAAGTGTGGAACGCTTATCAACTTTAACTTGAAATATCTTTCGGTAGGAAAGTTTTCATGCAAAATGTGATGAATTTACAATATATTTTGGTCTCGTCTGGCGATTTCAAGTGCTAACTCCATTTTTGTGGAAAAAGGTCATTATTTCCCTTTAAAAAAATCATAAAGCAGAACTGGGCATTGTAGATATCATTTAATTCCTTTGATACATACGTCCTTTTATCCCGTTTTTAAGCACATTATCGTCTGCATACTTCAATCACGTTCGCTTTTGAAATCACGTTGGTAGAGTTGCTTTAACTTGACACGCATAACAAGATCCCTAACCGTTTTGAACAGCCCCTCGTCATCATCGGGTAACTAAGTCATGCCCCTCGTCATCATCGGGTAACTAAGTCATGCCCCTCGTCATCATCGGGTAACTAAGAAAACTTAGAACGCTGTTTACCTTCCTTACGACTGCCGAATGACGAGAGCTCAATACCACATTCAATATAACAGCAAATTCAACCACTGTTGCAGTCGCTCTCCCTCTCTTTCCATCCCTCTCCCTCTCTCCCTCCCCCCGCCCTTCTTCCCCCCCCCCACCCGACCTTTCCTCCAAAAGCGTACAATATAGACAGACTATGGAATTAAAGCAGAAGGTGGGTGAATCAGATAGATTACTTGGTACACAGGAATATTTTAGACTTTTGCATTCTCCCTGAACACTGGATCCCCACAGTTGCGGATAGGGGAGACCGGGGTCACTTGGCCGTTTTTTTAACAATATATTTTAAAATCATGGTCACATCTGATCACTTACACAATGCTAATAGGTGTCAAATTTATTTGTTGTTCCGTTATATTAAGCATACAACGATATAACCGTTCGTTTTAGTAGCATTTACACATTTGTACAGGTCACTCAACCGGCCAAGTCACCCCGGGACCGGGGGGAGGGGGGGGGGGGGGCACTTGGCCGGGGCTTAGGATGGAGTAGGTAATCCCCACTGCGGGCGAGTCAGCTTCAACGACGAAGTACGTGAGCAGACCAGACACCAGTGTACATATGGTCGCCCCCGCAGGAGATAATTTTTGAACACCGTCTTGCAGTGCGGCTGCCTGAGACGGTGCCGTCGTTCTTCTGTCGCCGAATAGACCGGACGGGGATGCCGGTCTCGGCAGACACGACTTTCAGGAAGGCGCTATTCCGCACCCGCTCCACCGCAGCCAGCAGTTGGTCACGTGTGTACGCGGCGCGATTGCCAAGCTTGACCAAAGGCGGATCCAGGGAGAGGGCAACGGGGCCATGCCCCCAGACTGTTCAAGGGGGGGGGGGGGGGGCAAACTGTCCCCCCTAGACGTGAAGTCCCACCCCCGGTCTTTTCGCTGACGGCTGACGGCCTGCCACCCCGCCCCCTTTTGGAAATACGTCACTGGATTTATCCCCCCCCCCCCAAAAAAAAACCGGCTAGATCCGCCCTTGCGCTTGACTAGGTGCGCATAAGAGGCCTGTACACAGAGTAAGTGCGATTAGTATAACCATTTTTACAAAACCGGGGCGATTTGGCTAAATTTTAACAGGCCGTACAAATACCATTTTTTTAAAGCAAAATGCAACAAAAAGATAGCAAATGCCAAGGACTACAAAATGGCTATCTCGGATTGTTGTAAATCTGTTTTTTTTTTACCCCCAAGATATAACACTATTTTTTGGCAAAAATACCCTCAAAATAAAAAAAGTCGAACATTTAAAAAAAAATATTATGTAGGAGAACCACATATGGAAAATACCCAAACCAAATTTCAAAGCAACATCTTTATTTTTCACTGACTTATGGCTCCCTAAGTATGAGTAACTCATGACGTCATATTTTGGAATGAATTTTTTGGCTTTTAATGACCAGATAAAGACAAATAAATGTCAACACTGTATTTCGGAGACAAAACTGGTCAAGGAACATGCCTTTTTCATGTATATTTATCAATTTCAAATTTGGACCTTTTGTGACCTGACCTTGACCTGAACTTGACACTAATATCATGTAAATGAAGGCAGGTGGTAAAATGACTATTACTATGGAATTATATGTATAAAATAACCCATAAAACATGTGTTGCATGACTTTCGTAGATATTTTGCGCATAGTGACCTTTTGGGACCTGACCTTGACGTTACCAACAATGACACTTTAGCTCATGTGTATGTGTATTATACCTTTGAGACCGCTGTGGGTGATCATGGTCGCAATCGAAGGCTTTTGATGGAAAGAATGGGCCATATACTCAAATACCTCGATTTTGACCTTTGACCTGATCTTGACCTGACCTATGACCTTGAAAACCAAATATTAAGCATTCGTTAAATTCTGCTCCTTGATACCTTTCGATCGCCGCATGTTGTGTCCAAATCGGACTATTAGTTTGGGAGTTAGACAGGGGCGGGGGGGGGGGGGGGGGGGGAGGGGGGCGCCACGACTTCATGAGTTACACTTAGGGAGCCAGAAGTCAGTCAAAAATAAAAATATTGCTTTGAAATTTGGTTTGGATGTCGTCCATACTTGGTTCTCTAATATACCTTCCGGTTGTTAAATATCTTTAAAATGTTTGTTTTTGTGGTAATTAAAACAAATTGTTTTTGGAGGGGATAATTTTTTCTCTCGCAAATCCGAGAAAGCCATTGAGAATAGAATGTTATTTCCTTTCTTTTGGCGTTTTATTTGCAATTTGCAGCAAAACTCGATTGTCTACGTTTTTCTCAAACATCTCAAACATTCCATAGTAATAGTCGTTTTCCCACCAAAAATTGTATGACGTGACGTCCTTAAAACGTCATTATCTCCCAAAGTACTGCATACATTTCATTGACATGCAGTGAGAAGACGTAGAATTGATGCAGCATAAGGTATTGAAAGTTTCGCGTCGATATATATGATAGTTTTAAAGTTAAGGAGCAAATCAGGGAGTGGGTGCAGATTTTGCCCCCGTTAATCCGCCATTGGCTGGAGGGAGGCGGGGGCGTTTTTCGCCCCCCTCCCCTGACGAACTTTCGCAATAGCTCAAACACCAATAGCGCCATCGACGTAAAACTTCAGGTACCTTCTCCTACATCAATGTTACGTCTTCTGTGCAAACACGAAGCAATTTCGTAGATTTTCTCTCTCCGGATATAGCGAATTTAGTGATGCCACTACACATGAGTTTGACACAAAAATCAGCTAAACTTTAGCAGGCCGTACAAATGCCATATTTTGAGCTAAATGCAATCGAAAAACGTAAAAAGATAGCAAATGGTAAGGGCTACAAAATGGATATCTCGGGTTTTGAACATTTTCGTTTTTGTCCCCAAAAATGATTTTTTTTGGGAGTGTAAAAATGCCCTCAAATTCAAAATTTTCAAACATTTTGAAAAAAAACCGGAAGATATGTTGAAGAACCACATGTGGACAAGACCCAAACCAAATTTAAAAGTAGTATCTTTATTTTGACTGACTTATGGCTCCCGAAGTATGAGAAACTCATGACGTCATATTTTTTAATTGCGTTTTCTGTCTTTTAGTAACCAGATACAAACAAATAAATGCCAGCACTGTATTTCTGAGACAAAACTAGGAAACATGCCTTTTTTATTTATATTTATCAATGTCAAAGTTTGACCTTATATGACCTGACCTTGACCTTATATGGTGTCAGATTGTGAAAATGGCTGATACAATCGAATTCGACGTGGAGAATAACCCATAAACCATGTGTCTCATGGCTTTCGTAGACCTGTGACCTTTTGTGACCTGACCTTGACCTTGACATTTCCTTACAATTTCACTTTTGCTTATGCTGGAGATGCATTATATATTTGAGAGCACTTTGTGCTATAAAAGTATCAATCTAAGGCTTTGGATGGAAAGTATGGCCCAAAAACTCAAATATCTGAACTTTGACCTTTGACCTGACCGTGACCAGACATGTGAACTTATTTTGAAAATGTCGTGTTTGCTCTGGATGCGTCTCATCGAGAGCTTTCGATTGCCGCCTTACGCGTCTCGCTGCGGTTATTGGTTCGGAAGATAACCAGGGGAGGGCGAAAAACGTCCCTCCCCACCCCCCAGCCAATGGCGTTCGCTGTGACCCCAGCCAATGTCGGGTAATGATCCAAGCCCTATCAATTGGATTTGAATCGGATTCGATCGGAAAATTTTGCTTCGAATGGATTTGGATCGGATTAGATTTTTTGCATGTTGAAGGTTCAACAACAATTCCAAATGCTTCCACATGAAAACAAACTCGTCTTAACCCGCGCCGTGCCTAGACGATTTGTGATTTAGATCATTGTGGATTAGATCAGTGTGGTTGTTTTAACTGCTACCATACTTAATTTCAATGCCAAGCCATCAAAATGGCTATCTCAGCTCAAATAAGGTGGGATAGTCCCTTTAAAGGGAATGTTTCACCTTTTTGGAAGTTATCAAATAGTTATACGTCGGTTGTAGTGCAAAATATGAAGTAAGTGTTGCTGAAAACGATGGTGATATTTGTTTTCTCAAAAACTTCACTTAACTTCTAAAAATTAAGTTTTTAATATTTGGTTTGATGACGTCATATTGAGCTATAGACCGCCGCTGATTAGCTGACAAAGTGGGATTGGCTGAAAAAGTAGCTGTCAGCCAATCAGCTGCTGCACCAGCCTGGAGTCATTTTGCAAATGGTAAATTAAATTGCTTAAAAACGGTTAAGTCTTGGGAAAAATGACCTTTGTAATTTATACATTTAAATAACGGCCCAAATGAATGGCTATCTCAGTTTAAAACTAATACAAAAGCGAAACATTCCCTTTAAGCTAAACCGAGGCAAGGAACAGAGGACTGAAAACCTGAACTACACATACCGATCGTTTCACAAAACTTCAAAACAGCCATACAAACTTGACAATGATGCTAAATAATCCCATTTAGATACCCTCCTTCTTTAGTCATAGGGCCCTTTTCAGACATTAAAGGTTCCTTGTTAAGCCTGAGAGGGTCCTTGTCAGACCTAAGAGGCCCTTTCCAGGCCTGAGAGGGTCCTTACTAGACTTAGGAAGAACCTGAGTGGATATTAGAGGCTATCGGTCGATTTCAAGGGCCCTCGGTAGATCTCAGTGGGCCCTCGGTCGATCTCAGGGGACCCTCGGTCGATCTCAGGGGCCCTCGGTCGATTTCAGGGGACTCTCGGTCGATCTCAGGGGACCCTCAGTCGATCAACAAAGCGGACCAAGGGCGTTGTGTGCTTCAACGTCGCGCTCGGCCACCTGCACCTGCAGTAATGTGTCAGACTCGTGTTCTGACAACAATCAATGTGGTGCAGTTGTTCGGAGCAGTATTTTTGTTCGTGAATGAATGGGTTGACATGTTTTCTGCACATCAAACACTCGGATAAGCATTGACTGTTCGTTGCAGAGATGGTTCAAAGTGTTTTGCTGGAACTTTTTTTTCTGTATGCGTTGGTCCAAGTTTTTTTTTGCTGGAACATTTTTAAGAAATACTAAACAATTTGCTATAATAGGTAATCCAAATAAAACTTTTTCGCAGGGTACTCGAGAGTACAAAATGCTCTCTTGCGGGTGGCGACCATACACTGGTCTGCTCACGTCCTTCGTCGTTGAAGCTGACTCGCCCGCAGTGGGGATTACCTACTCCATCCCAGCCCCGGCCATGTGACCCCCCCACCCCCCCCCCCCCCACCCGGCCAAGTCGATCTGGCCCCGGGGTGACTTGGCCGGCTGAGTGACCTGTACAAATTTGTAAATGCTGCTAAAACGAACTGTAGGTACTATCGTTGTATGCTTAACCCGCGCACTGCAGTGGGTTTGCGCCGAACACGAACTGCAGGGGGGGGGGGGGATTTCCGCCCCCCCCCCCCGTGAGATCTAAAAAACTACGCAACGTAGCGATAAGCGGAAAACGGCGTTTGATAGCTTGATACAAGTTCTATACAAAGTATTCAGTATTGTTGAGGTCAGGTCAAAATTGAGGTCACTAGAGGTCATCAAAGGTCAACTTTTCCAGTTTGTTCCTGTTTTAGGACTTCGCTCCAGAAATTCCCATATATCTCGGAAACTATGCCTCAGGTAAACCAAGCCTCAGGTAACCCCTTTTCCTGGTTACACATCTCGGTATGATTACACATATTGAAATGAAGGCAGTTTTCCATATACATTAGCCTCGGATAGTAAATCATGATGACCGGTGGCAGTCAGCGCTCAATATGGAAAGTGGGGTATAGTGAACCACCGGGGCAAAGCGAGCCACCCACTCTGCTGTTTTTATGAGTGGTGTCATTTACGTGCAATTATCCTCATTAATACTGCATTATGTTGACACACTTCCGACCGCGACGGCTCGGCGATCGAGGTGATACTTTTCGCTACGCGCAAAAAAATGTGCTATTTTATATTTCTGTTCTAATTTTAGTGTTATGGAAATGTCGAGATTGCCACGGTGTCTGTGCCTAAATGTAGATTTCCATCAGTACTTCGGAAATACAATTGTATAGGTGTAAATGCGCGATAAACTAACAATCGCCATTTTTTGGCGTGTTTTCTGAAATGCATTGTCCAAGCTTGAAACTGTAATTTGCGTTGGGGCGGACCTGGAATAGTCGTCCTCTCTGCATGGGTTTGTATTTTGATGTGGAATGCCACTTCTAAGATGTTCAAAGCGCATAGCTTAATTGGTTCGCTGCTGTTGTTATCGAGTCATACGCTTTTGGAAGACGCTCGAAGCGCAGAGTATTTCTGGTGCGCTGCTGTCCTTATGGAGTTATAGGCTCTTGGAGTGTGTTAATTAATAATACATGACATTGGTGTTATCGATGAACATATTTCAGTATTCGAACGGCGAGTACCTGGACAATGAAGACGAAATAAGTATTATAAATAAACATGGTTTTAATCGAATGGGGTAAAGTGGTCTCATTGACATCTTTGCTACGGTTTGCAGATTGGATGGTGAATGGGCATGTGAGTTTGGTGTGTGCTTGCCTACCAAGTCCAGTCTGCATACATTGCAGCTGCCAGGTTTTAATTTAACATATTTTGTGCAGAAGATATATGCAAAACCTGAAGATATATTTGAATGAAATTTGAAATGTGATTTTTATAATTGGGTATTTGTGGTTATGTTTGAACTGATTAGTAGATTGTTAGTAGATTGGGATCAGGCAATTAAATATAATTGAATATAAATTATTGATAATATACTGTTATATGTTTCTTGCAATTCATGGCTTACTGTATGTTCATGAACATTTTGTTTGGGAACTATTGCTGAGAATGTCATAAGCAATGAATAATAATTGCTAGGAGGAGCATTGCTAATCATTGCAGAATAGTCAAATGCCTCTAGAAGTTGGTGTGTATGTTCCACACCAACTTTCCAGATGGTGTGAAGCTTTCCATACCAACTTTCCAGATGGTGTGGAGCTTTTCACACCAACCACATGCAAAGTTACGGCCATGCCTATTAGCATGGTATAAGTCAGATGACATCAGCTGACCTCAGCTGACCTCAGCTGACCTTGCATAGGTCACTGAGGAACGATTGCACTTGGGTCATCAAAAATGAGCTAAAATAACACGATTCTGATAGAACTGGCCTGATCCAATGCATATTCTCTGAATAGGAAGCATTTGTATATTTTCCCATTGACTTACAATGAGGTCACGAAATTGACCTGACCTTAGGTCACAGATAAAACAATCCGAGATAAAGAATTGTAGGTACTTATGACCTTATCAAATCCTGCAAGTTTCAAATCTCTCAGACAAAGACTTTGGCACGACCACAAACATTTGTTTGTGGTTTAGGTCACCTGACGTCACCTGGTGACCTGACATGATGTCAAAACTTCCACACGATATGGGTAATGGATGACCGAATAGCTGTACCAAATTTGGCGGCGCTGCGCGCCGCTGTTTTCCCGCTATTCCCGAAAAACCTCAGGGGGCGGGGGTCAAATGCCTCCCCCACCCCACCAGGGCGAGGATTAAAGTCGCTGGTCAAAATGGTATAATTATCTGAAGATTGCGGGTTCGAAGCCCCGTCGGCTAGCATTTTCGCCATGTTACATTTGTATCTAATAAAAGACGAGGTGAAGAACAAACATGGATATAATTGCCCAGGAAAACATTCATACAAAACGTCAACAATCGTTGTTCCGCTGCGCACAATCATATGCATATAGCATTTTGCATCCACCTGCATTTTGATGCGCTCTTTCGATTGGTTCCCTTTAAAGGGATTATACGGGTTTCCGTCCTGAAAGTAAATGCACTCTTTTGCAGTTGTATGAGCTTTAAACACGTTTAAGACATATAACAGGGGTCTCAATGCTCATTTAGTCCATTATTTCAGCAATTATCAGCGTTAAAACTTGGGCGTTTTTCGAGACTAGTATCAGATAACGAGTACTTGATCGGCACTACTGTCCACCACTTTTTATCAATTTGTCAATTTTAGAGTTTTGAATTATCTGCAAGTCCTACCTACACTGGATCACAAAATTATTATGCAATTCAAAACTGACGGGACTTTGTATTACTACACACTGTTCGTTGAGGGTTTTGTGTTGTTGTGGTTTTCTTTTTTCTGGCCTTTGGCGTTGAGAATTTGGTGGTGGCGTATTAATTTTTTGCCATGAAAGTTCATGAAAAATATGGAATTTTATGGGAAAACTAGGTAACTGCTGGTGTGGTTGGAACAAAACAAGTTTATTTTCTTTCAAATATTGCTTATTTTACCGGAAATATGCCATAAGTGAGGTGTTTATATTTGCATAAAAGAGATGACTGGCTCTGCCTCAGCCGGTCCTGCAGAAAATACGCGGTGGCATCACCGCGCACTTTGGAATGTCCTTACGTGCAGAAGAGGTAATTTCTAGAAAAATGTGGCTACCGTGGGACTTCTACCACCTGTATAAGTACGTTTTACTATGTAACTCAATTATTCTGGGAAAAACCCGTATAATCCCTTTAACAAACGTGCAATGCACCGTTTCTCCGTAAAAGGTACCTAAGGTCGATTTTGAAGGATTTTGTAGTTAGTTTGACCTTGATGGATGACCTTGGGTGACCTTGATCGAAATTTCGGCGGATGACCCACCTGCATTTGTATGCGCTCTTTCTATTGGTGTAATTAGCGAGGCCGCGCGGTGCACCATATTTCCGTAAAAAGGTACACAAACTTTACTTTACTCATTTGACCTTGACCTTTGACCTTGAATTAAAAAATAACATCAGATTCGTAATCCTCGTATGCGACCTACATGCGTGTTTTGGGCAAAAAAATTGGCCGTTGCAAATTTCCGTTTTGTTGGCTGTTGGCTAACTTCACGGACATCATCGTAGGTAACTATCAGATTCAGTATCCTGGACTTAGCCGTCCCCAGGAAGGATATAAAGATAATTGGTACCAATATCAAATAGTTAGCAAACACTAAATTGAGGCATTAGCACATGCGGAACTTTATATACTTTTGGGGTTGTAGCTACAACTGCATCCTCAAAAACTACAACCCCAATCATGAATATTACAACCCCAACATTGCCAGTGAATGCCTACCCAAGTAAATAAATACTGTAAACGGTACGCAAAACCAAAGGATTTTTCACCAAAGGATTTTTCAATAACAATCATAACAAAACAATTAATAAATATATGAACACAGAAAAGGACAAACTTTAAAATGTTAGTAAAGTTTGTCATAAAATAACATTTAAAATCCAACAATAGGTAGTACAACAGTCATCCCAAAATTACTGAGAAAGACTATGTAGGTACCCAGGGGTGTAGGGTCATATTCTGTTGGGTCATAAACACTAGAACAACACTGCTTACTGACAAACGGGTAACATTTTTGTCAATTTCAGACACCCACAAAATGGCAATCTATATGTGTTAACATAAAAACATGAGCAAAACAAGATTGAGTGTAGCATATTTTACATTGGGCTTAGTTCTGGATAGGTCACACATTAACATTAGAATGTACCCTTACACAGTTGGCAAAAGTTATATTACATTTTGAGCTAAAATATGTTTGTGAAATTGACACTTAATGAAGAACTTGAACAATATTATAAATATTTTGGTGTGTGAAAGACGTGAAGGCATACCACAATCATCCTGAACTGGAAAAAGACCACAAATAATCATAGACCCAAATCAAATGAGTTTAAATTTAGGATTACCACAATCTTCAATTTTTAGCCAGACAAACATTATTTTCACAAGATATACCTGGTCATGGTGTTGAAAAGTAGAGGGCCACATCAGTGAAGGTCATTTTAAAAGAGAATAGCCTAATCCAACATCAATCAAACAAAAACGCATGTGAAAACAGCATAAATATTGAAAGCAATATACAAGGGCAAAATAAATGTACATATTTGACATAGCTGCGTCATATTTGTCTCTTTTATTAAGCTACGTCAAATTAGCAGTATATTAATATTGCCCAGTAGTATCAATCTATAATTTTGAGGAACGTAGCCTCAGAATGTTCTGAAACCTGGCAGGTCCTCCTTGCCACGCTGAACACGAAAAACGTAAGATTAGCCTGGAACACGGGCTACTTTCAGAGTTATACATTTTTTAAGTTTTGAATGTCTGTCTTCCTTTATTTGAAACGACTGCGCAAGAATTGGAGGCTTTCCGCGTCAAGTCATATTCAACTGACAGACATTCAAAACTTAAAACGTTATAACTTTAAAAGTCCGTATTCCAGGATAATTTTACGTTTTTCGTGTTTAGCGTGGCAAGGAGAACCTACCTGTCAAGTTCCAGGCAATTCTGAGGCGACGGGCCTCAAAATTATAGATTGGGCAATATCAATCAGCTGAAAATTTTACATTAGTCTTTTATTATTCCTAAAAGGCAGGGTATTAACCCTCGCCCTACGGGGGGTGGGGCCTGACAGCCCCCCCCCCCCCGAGGTTTATCTTGAATAACTTTTTACACATGCAATGCATCTTGCTGACATTTTTGGTAGTTGAGTTTACAACAATTATACGTAGGCTGTACAACTTTAATTGAAATCAGTTGAGTAGTTTGGGAGATAATCATGTTTTGATGACGTCATGTTGGTTATAAAAAAAGAGAAATATTTGCAAAATCGTAGAAAACAGAGTTTTGAAACAAATTGCAAACGCAATTAACCAAAGATACAAAATGGCATTCTCTTTAAAATGGCGATCTCGGATTTTACAAATTTGGGGTTTTTGACCCCTATTTTTTCTTTCTTAAATCCCCACAAAATCAAAATTTTCAAAGATATTAGAAAAACCGGAATATATGTGAGAGTACTGAGTATGAAAAATACCCATACCAAATTTCAAAGCAATATCTTGATTTTTGACTGAGTGATGGCTCTCTAAGTGTAAGAAACTGATGACGTCATTTTTTTTAAATAACGTTTTTTAACTTTTTTGACAAGATACGAACAAATAATTACCTTTTTTGTATTTCTGAGCCAAAACTGGTCTAGGAACATGCCTTTTTATTTACATTTATCAATGTCTAATTTTGATGTTTTCTGCAGAGCAAAATCTCTGTTCTGGACGTGGTAAATCCGAAGTCATTCACTTGACCTGGAAGGTCACCCGTTGACCTGAAACCTAAAAATCGCATACTGTTAGATTCCTCTCATGACAGGCAACATGCTGGTTCTTACCGTATTGCTCTAAGTTGCTTGGTTTGGAAGTTAACAGGGGGCCCTGTCAGCCCCCCGTAGGGTGAAGGTGAAAAAGATCCCGTAGGGCGAGGGTTAATCAATCACCGAAATGACCACTTTCTCATTGACTTCCATGTTAAAGCATCACCATTTATTTCTCAAGCTTTTATCCTAACCTTACCTAACCTCACCTCACCTCACCTAACCTCACCTTACCTCACCTCACCTCACCTCACCTCACCTCACCTCACCTCACCTCACCTCACCTCACCTCACCTCACCTCACCTCACCTCACCTCACCTCACCTCACCTCACCTCACCTCACCTCACCTCACCTAACCCTTGGAGTCAGTTTACATATTTTTAAAGAAGTCCATCGGCCGAAGCCCAGAATCCTCAATATGTTGTGATGTTTCGGTGATTTTAAGTCATTTACGGTGATAAAGTTAGTCATTTCGGTGATGGGATTAATTTATTGCCTTACTAAAATAATTTGTTTGGTTCTCGCCTAATTTGTTTGCCTTGTACATGGGTGGAGAATCCTATAGGGCAGCCCCGGCTGCGGCCGGGGCAACTTCGAAGTTGCCCCGGCGGGGCCGGGGCAGCCACTTTTGAGAGACCTTTTTTTGCAAGACCTTAGTTATTATTTAAAAGAATACAGAAACGCAAATATAATCCCAGCATAAAAATGCATACTTGGTACGACTATCTGTGAAAAATATGGGTAAAATTGCGCTTTCGGTGCGCTTTCGAAATGGGGGGGGGGGGGGGGGTAGTCAGTGGCGCACGCAGGGGGGGTCAAAGGGGTCAGCTGACCCCCCCCCCCCCCGAAATTTCTGAGGGGCCTGTATTTCTGAGGGGCCCGTTTCTGGTAGGGGCCCGGTCTTGGTCAGGCCTGATCGAGGCAGGGGCCCGGTGCTGGCAAAAGCGTGATATGGGGCCCGGTCAGAACGAGAGCCCGGTACTTGAACATTATTGATGCGGGCCCGTTTCTGGTAGGGGCCCGGTCTTGGTCAGGCCCGATCGAGGCAGGGACCCGGTGCTGGCAAAGGCGTGATATGGGGCCCGGTCAGAACGAGGGCCCGGTCACAACAGGGCCCGGTCATTGCATATTCTTGATACGGGCCCGTTTCTGAAAGGGGTCCGGTCTTGGTCAGTTCCGATCGAGGCAGGGTCCCGGTGCTGGCAAAGACGTGGCATGGGGCCCGGTCAGGACGAGGGCCCGGTCACAACAGGGCCCGGTCCTCGCATATTCTTGATACAGGCCCGTTTTTGGTAGGGGCCCGGTCTTGGTCAGGCCCGATCGCGGCAGGGGCCCGGTGCTGACAAAGGCGTGATATGGGCCCGGTCACAACAGGGCCCGGTCCTTGCATATTCTTGATGCGGGCCCGTTTCTGGTAGGGGCCGGTCTTGGTCAGGTCGGATCGAGGCAGGGGCCCGGTGCTGGGAAAGACGTGATATAGGGTCCGGTCAAAACGAAGGCCCGGTCACAACAGGGCCCGATCCTTGCAAATTCTTGATACGGGCGTATTTGATATTGATACGTATTCTTTACATTATCCATTGTTGCTTCAGGAAATGGTTTATGGCAACTTGTGGCAACATGATGGTGGGCGCGAATGACGTAGTCGAGGCGCACTAAAACCACAACGATGATGATGATGACATAACTACCTGGGATCGGACTGCCTAACCTGCCTAACCTGTAAAATATCATTGTTCTTGTTGTCATTTACCTGCCTAACCTGTAATTTTTTTTTTGTCATTTACCTCATTTCATCAAATTTACTCTCGACAGTTGTACCGCACATCAGTAGCACACGCACCTAAAATTCGCACATCAGTAGCACACACAGTCACCTTACACGACATTGACAAGACAATTACAATGTCTCAGGTCCCATGCTGTAGGGGGCCCGCTCAAAAACAAGTGACCGAAATCCGCGAAGTTTTCTAAAAACGGGTGGGGGCCCGCTCACAAGGGGGCCCGCTTTTAGTGCTCTGACCCCCCCCCCCCGAAATGGAATCCTGCGTGCGCCACTGGGGGTAGTCAAGGGAGGCTGAGCCTTGCCAATTTTGTCTTAGTGAACACCTCGGGCAGGTCAGAAAACTTATATTTTCGGGGGAGGCACAGTTGGGGTCGTTATCTCCGGTCTAAAGGAGGCATATTGTCCGATCTAAAGGGGTGCCGCCGGCACTCACGACTCAAGGGGCGCCACCTACACTCGAGAGTGGCACCTTCGGTGTCCAGACGCCCAGGAGAGGCGCCCTCAATCGTGATTCCCCCTGCATGTCCATGAAGTTAGCGACGGATTCGGATTCGAAATCAGGGTCGAGTAGCGATTCGCTTCAAAATGTGGTGGCAGGTCAATTGGGGCACGCTGATCACGAAAATGGCATTCATTTTGACATTCACGGTAATCTTAACCGAAGTTATTGTCCGATCGACAAAATAATGGTCTCATTCGATTCCTCGGGACAGTATATAGCCGTAGCCTTCGCAACCTCACTCGTAGCAAATGACATTGGCCCTCAATTTCAAAATCAATGGCGATTGGATTATAACTTCGGGTCGTTTTGAGTCCTTTGACCTTGAAATTGAGGGTCAAGGTCATTTTCCACGTGTGAGGTTGCAAAGGTTACGGCAGATACTGACCCGAGGAATCGAATGAGACCATTATTTTGTCAATTAGACAATAACATCGGGTCGATATTAGCCCGAGGCATCGAATGAGACCATTATTTTGGCGATCGGACAATAACTTCGGGTTAGTAATATATTATAGGGTTAGTATATATAACTTCGGTACGTCAGTCCTTTGACTTTGAAAATGAGGGTCAAGGTCATTTGCCTCCAGTGAGGTTTCGAAAGCTGCGCCTAGATATTGACCCGAGCAATATAATTATACCATTATTTTGTTTTGCGATCGAACAATAACTTCGGGTCGTTTTGAGCCACCCCGTCATTTGACCTTGAAGATTATTTTGAAGATGACCTTGAATGTCAAAATGAATGTCATTTGCGTGATCAGCGCACCCTAATTGAACTGTTCCCACATTTTGAAGCAAATCTCTACTCGACGCTGAATTCGAATCCGATTCCTTCACGGACATCCCCCGCCACGTGCCCCCTAGGGCCCCTTGGTTGCGCCCCTTTCCTCGGCCGGGGCAACTTTGAAAACAATTATCCACCCATGGCCTTGTGAGTTGTGGGAAATATCAAATATGTTATATGTATTTGTATATCTCACTGTAATATATAAAAGGACCGGACCTGGACCATTGGCATCACCAGGAGGAGGTGCCTTTCTTGCAAGAAATGGCTAGTTGCTGAGTCACACCATTTATGTACAACCTTAATAATAGCTACCATGAGGTAGTCTTTGCCTACTTTGACCCAACCATGATACTTTCAATTTGTTAAGATTGCACACCTCGCTGTTGCTAAAATACGTCAGTAATAAGGTAATACAACCTATGTTCATTCTAAGGTGTTAAACTTCAATTTTGCACATACTTCGTTTGTATCATTAGTCGCTTTTACTACCCCCCCGTCGCCGACTCAATTACAACCCCAACGAAAAACAAAAAGTTCCGCCTCTGGGCATTAGCCGTTGTAACGACCACACCATTTCTGAGTGCAATTGCCGGGAATTTATTGGGTTACATTCCTGGTAATTTGCTTCTGATACAGAGACGACGATTTCACAGCAAAAGCGATTTCCCGTATCCAATCCAATTAAACAAGAAATCGCTTCGTAACAGTCGCAGTCGCCAAGTGACCGCCCGATAGTGGTGGGAGGCGCCCACTAACCATCATGATGACGATGATGATGATCAGATAGTGGTGGGAGTCGCCAAATAACCGTCAAACAGTGGTGGGAGGCGCCCACCAACCATCAGATAGTGGTGGGAGTCGCCAACTGACTATCCGATAGTGGTGGGAGGCGCCAACTGACCGTCCGATAGTGGTGGGAGGCGCCCACTAACCATCAGATAGTGGTGAGAGTCGCCAAGTGACCGTCCGATAGTGGTGGGAGGCGCCAACTGACCGTCAGATAGTGGTGGGAGGCGCCAACTGACCATGCGATAGTGGTGGGAGTCGCCAAGTGACCGTCCGATAGTGGTGGGAGGCGCCAACTGACCTTCCGATAGTGGTGGGAGTCACCAAGTGACCGTCAGATAGTGGTGGGAGGCGCCCACTAACCATCATATAGACATAAAGACATAAAGACATAAAAGAAAAGTGCAACAAAGAGCCTCTTGGGCCCATCCGAGGTTGCACCCCACCCCACCCACACCCACACCCACCCCCACCCCCCATCCACCAGTCTCGCCCCTTCAAATCACCTTACTCTACCTGCTTAAAAGAAGGCTAATCCCACGAGTATTTATGAACTAATCCCTTCTCTGTAAAGTATTTATCTAATCTAATTTTGAAGGAAGCAAGTGTCACTGCATCAGCGACATCCCCTGGTAGCATATTCCAATGTCCTACAACCCTTCTACTGAAAAATGACTGTCGTAGCCTAGTCCTACTTTGTTTCATAATGAGTTTATGCTGATGACCTCTACCTCGATTTTCCCTATTGAACTCAAACATACCCTTTAAATATCCAGAATGCTGACTATTTACAAATTTGAAGACTTCAATTAGATCTCCTCTTAGCCTTCTATATCTAAGTGAAAACATACCCAATTTCTTTAATCTAACTTCATAAGGTAAACTACCAAGACAATTAACCATTTTTGTTGCCCTTTTTTGAACTCTTTCTAACAACCAGCAATCTTTCTCATATGTTGGAGACCAGGCTTGTACACAATACTCCAAATGTGGTCTAACGTATGCGTATATAGTGGTGGGAGGCGCCCACTAACCATCAGATAGTGGTGGGAGGCGCCCACTAACCATCAGATAGTGGTGGGAGGCGCCCACTAACCATCAGAGAGTGGTGGGAGGCGCCCACTAACCATCAGATAGTGGTGGGAGGCGCCCACTAACCATCAGATAGTGGTGGGAGGCGCCTACTAACCATCAGATAGTGGTGGGAGGCGCCAACTAACCATCAGATAGTGGTGGGAGTCGCCAAGTGACCGTCCATCAGATGGTGTTGGGGATCGCAAAGGCGCAAAAATATTGGTCGAAGCGCTCTTAAACCATAATGACAGTCGCAATCACAATGTCTTTAGATGTGTGCAATGGCGGCGCCACCATAGGGACAGGGGTGGCAGACTGCCACCCCTGCCGTGGCACTGGGTTGACATTGCCACCCCTAAAATTTAGGCGACCGTCAAAATTGTACTGGTGCTGTTTTGCCAAATTTGTGAATTCCGGCCGCTGAGAACATACATATGGAACAGTTCCCTTCGTCGCCCAATGCAAATTTTAGTCACGTTAGCCTATATTGCTATTCAAACTATACTATCTAGTCATGACCATAATGTTCGCCAATTTGACTGAAACTTTCGCTCTGTATCGGGTAATATAACTTGACGTATCGAACCGAGAGCACGCCAATGCAACAGCTGTGCCGGTGCCACTGGGCGGGGCAGGACAGGGTGGCGGCAACGGGCAGAGCAGGGCCAAGCAGGGCGGGGCAGGACAGGGTGGCGGCAACGGGCAGAGCAGGGCCAAACAGGGCGGGGCAGGACAGGGCGGCGGCAACGGGCAGAGCAGGGCCAAACAGGGCGGGGCAGGACAGGGTGGCGGCAACGGGCAGAGCAGGGCCAAACAGGGCGGGGCAGGACAGGGTGGCGGCAACGGGCAGAGCAGGGCCAAGCAGGGCGGGGCAGGACAGGGTGGCGGCAACGGGCAGAGCAGGGCCAAGCAGGGCGGGGCAGGACAGGGTGGCGGCAACGGGCAGAGCAGGGCCAAACAGGGCGGGCAGGACAGGGTGGCGGCAACGGACAGAGCAGGGCCAAACAGGGCGGGGCAGGACAGGGCGGCGGCAACGGGCAGAGCAGGGCCAAACAGGGCGGGGCAGGACAGGGTGGCGGCAACGGGCAGAGCAGGGCCAAACAGGGCGTGGCAGGACAGGGTGGCGGCAACGGGCAGAGCAGGGCCAAGCAGGGCGGGGCAGGACAGGGCGGCGGTAACGGGCAGAGCAGGGCCAAGCAGGGCGGGGCAGGCCAGGGTGGCGGCAACGGGCAGAGCAGGGCCAAGCAGGGCGGGGCAGGACAGGGCGGGACGGGACAGGATAGGACATGTCAGGATAGGGCATGGCAGGGCAGGGCAATACAGGGCAGGGCAGAGCAAGATAAGACAGGGCAAGACAAGACAGGGCAAGACAAGACAGGGCAAGACAAAATATATGTGGGGCAGGCCCATCAGGACAGAGACAGGGAAGGGCAGAGGCAGGGCAGGGAGAGGCAGGGCAGGGAGGGCAGAGGCAGAGGCAGAGGCAGGGCAGAGCAGAGGCAGGACAGGGCAGATACAGGGCAGGACAGATGCAGGGCAGAGCAGAGGCAGGGCAGGGAAGAGGCAGGGCAGAACAGGGAAGGGCAGAGGCAGGGCAGGACAGATGCAGGGCGGGACAGATGCAGGGCAGAGCAGGGCAGGGCAGGACAGAGGCAGGACAGCACAGATGCAGGGCAGGACAGATGCAGGGCAGAGCAGGGCAGGGCAGGGCAGAGCAGAGCAGAGCAGGGCAGGACAGGGCAGGACAGAGGCAGGACAGAGCAGAGCAGGGCAGATCAGAGGCAGGGCAGGGCAGGGCAGGGCAGAAGCAGGGCAGGACAGATGCAGGGCAGAGCAGAGCAGAGGCAGGGCAGAGGCAGAGGCAGAGGCAGAGGCAGAGGCAGAGGCAGGGGCAGAGGCAGGGCAGGGCAGGGCAGGGCAGAGCAGAGCAGAGCAGAGCAGAGGCAGAGGCAGGGCAGAGCAGAGGCAGAGGCAGATCAGAGGCAGAGCAGAGGCAGAGCAGAGGCAGAGCAGAGGCAGAGCAGAGGCAGAGCAGAGGCAGAGCAGAGGCAGAGCAGAGGCAGAGCAGAGACAGAGCAGAGACAGAGCAGAGGCAGAGCAGAGGCAGAGCAGAGGCAGAGCAGAGGCAGAGCAGAGGCAGAGCAGAGGCAGAGCAGAGGCAGGGCAGGGCAGGGCAGGGCAGGGCAGGGCAGGGCAGGGCAGGGCAGGGCAGGGCAGGGCAGGGCAGGGCAGGGCAGGGCAGGGCAGGGCAGGGCAGGGCAGGGCAGGGCAGGGCAGGGCAGGGCAGGGCAGGGCAGGGCAGGGCAGGGCAGGGCAGGGCAGGGCAGGGCAGGGCAGGGCAGGGCAGGGCAGGGCAGGGCAGGGCAGGGCAGGGCAGGGCAGGGCAGGGCAGGGCAGGGCAGAGGCAGGGCAGGACAGATGCAGGGCAGGGCAGAGGAAGGGCAGGACAGGACAGGGCAGGGCAGAGGCAGGGCAGGACAGATGCAGGGTAGGTCAGAGGCAGGGCAGGGCAGGACAGACGCGTAATATTTTAATATAAAAAATCACCGGGGTTCACGCCAACCACAAACTGCCAGGGGGAGGGATAGCCGCCCCCCTAAGATCTTGAAAACCACACAGCGTAGCGAGACGCGGAAAACGGAGTTGGATAACTCGAGACACGCTCTATCGAAAGTATACCGGCCATTGTTTAGGTCAAGTCAATATTGAGGTCACCAAAGATTATCAAAGGTCACATTTCGGCTATATATGGGTGTCCTTAACAACACCGTCTATATATCGATAAGGACAGGACAATAACAGTGGCATGCACGGGGACAGGTGACAGGTCAGATTAAAATTGGCCTATGGTCAAAAATTAGGTCAGCAGAAGCCATTGAATTTGAAGCATTATACAAATCGCCGAATTGTTTTTAAAGAATAACTTTTGACAAAAGCATCGTAGAGCCCAACATATTTCAACATCGTGTGTATCTCGCTGAGGCGCATCGAATGCAATTGTGAGTGACCTAGTTAGGTCATATCCAAAAACTGACCTGACCTGAGGTCAGGTCAAGGTCAATTCTTACATTATTTGATTCGTCTCGACAAGCCAAATGTGATGGATCTGGTGAAAACTGGTCAAATTTAGCCATTTACTATGGATTTATACGTGTTTTCATTTTTCCCCATTGACTTATAATGGGTAGTCACGAAATTGATCTGAACTTAGACAGGGGGGTAGGAACTATGTTCAAGTTGGGGGGGGGGGGGGCAGGAGGCATTCTGAAGTCGATTCTTTCCATGCAACGCCCATAGGCGTAATGTTAAAATCCAAAATGTTGGGGGGGGGGGGGGGGGCGGCTGCCCCCCCCCATTTTGTTGTGGGGGGCCCCATTTTTTGTTGGGGGGGGGCGGCTGCCCCCAAATGCTGGTCGTCCCCCAGCATTTTGGCTGTGGCACGACCGCAAACGTTTTTGGAGGTGGGGTCACTTGACTTGACTTGGTGACCTGACCTGAGTTGACCTGATGCAGACTTGTCAACGATTCAATGTGAATCGACTACTTTTGATTGAATCATTCTTATTTCGCTTATTTCAAATGAATCGCTCATGAATCGATTCACCTCATGCGCAAACCTGTTGTGAGTCACTGATTAAATCATTCATACAGATAAAATAGGCTGATTGAATCATTCATTGCGCAAAGAATCATTCTTTTTTGGTCGAACAGCATAAACTATCAACAACAAAAAAGCCAGCGGCCCAGCATTCATCTGTGCCCTGTGGACACACCAGTCACTTAATGGCCAATTAGATGAACTCTGTGTCCTGAGCTGTGGCCTGTAATTCATCTCTGCGTGAAGAAAGCGAAGCTTTGTGTCCAACTCCAGTGGCCACAAAGCCACTGTTCAATCAGCCCTAACCTAACTAGCTACCTTGGTACTGGTAGGGTTAAGGGTTTCTGGTGCAATACTACCTAAGTACATAGATAAGGTACCTAACTCATACTTTGGTTCATAAACCACACAGTACACGCACACCTTTTTCACACGAAAAATCCTCAAAACGTACCCACTTTTTCCTAAATCCTAGGGGCTATATATACCATATCCAAAACTAAATCATGAACAAACATTTGCAAGCTTTGGCCCAAATATCATTGTCTCATATGCGGCGCAATTTATTTCACATCATGCTTTATAAAATAAAATGCAAAATTTAAAGAAATGTCTATTCGCTTAAAAAGCGAAACGTCAAGTATTAATGTTTTGGAACTTGAAATTTGCTATTATAATAAATATTATAAATATAATTGTATAATCTCACTACTGTCCTGTCAGCATATTATAGAGTTAAGGGGCTCATCTATGATGGCGTCTTTGTGGTCGCGCCACTTTAGCCCACGGCCCACTAACCCACTGAACTCTATAATTAACTAACTGCCTATTTTTATGGTTCGATGACGTCATTGAAATTTCTACAGTTTTTGAATAACTGCAAATATTGATGAGAGCTGTCTGGCATAGTTTAAATGTTTTATTTATATTTTTATTTAAATATTAGGTATTTTCAAGCACCAATTCAGTCAGTTATCAAGAAAGGTATGGATAATTTTTAATTAATAAGCAATCAAGCATATCGATGTGATTAGTGATTACTGATGACGTCATTTTATCTGCCCTTTTAATTTACTCTCGGGATGGTAGGATCATATGTAAGGCCTTGATAAAATCACGCCTCTAAACAGTAAACACGCAGTGTTTATTATGGGCTATTCCA
The DNA here is from genome assembly GCA_036785665.1 of Chirona hameri. Taxonomy (NCBI): domain Eukaryota; kingdom Metazoa; phylum Arthropoda; class Thecostraca; order Balanomorpha; family Balanidae; genus Chirona; species Chirona hameri. The sequence goes on from JAXIVJ010005895.1 coordinate 23,253, forward strand.
AGGTCTTTTTATAAGTTATATCTGTTAATTATATCTCGCCGACTTCTAAGTTATACATACTGATTACTGATACCCTGTGGGTGGGAATATTCATTGTGGTGTAGGTGGACTCGGGAGTCTGGAATCGGGACTGAAAATAGCTGCCAGACTATTCAAGTTTATTAGTATTTCTTATTGTGTTGTTGTCTCGCATGGGTAGGTTAGGTACATGCTTCTTACTTAGGTGTTTCAGCCTTTTCAGCACATGCCTAAGATTCATATCATAATGCCTGACTAATAATATATAGATAGCTAGATATACTTTTATTCTGGACATTATGTCCATTTCCACAGGGTATCATTCATTCATACAGCACATCAGTAGGGTTACAAGCTACAGCACATAATAAGGTTACCTGTCATTTCCATGTATTGCATAATTTATTTACTGCATCAATAATCGCAATCAGAGCGATGTCAAACGACTGCTGCTGCTTAGCTGATTAGCCAACAAATTGGTTTGTGTTAACGTGTTTCACTGATGTATATCAGCATGTGTGTGTGTTCGTTCGTTCGTTCGTTCATGTATTTGCGAATCATTCCATATAAATGGCTTAATGTTCGATTCGAGTGAAAGGGATACAAGTTGGGCGATACAAACGAAAAACACGACAGACAATTTAAAACACGCATCGCACACACACACAAGAAATCGTGGTAACTATGTTAATAAAACGTACGAATTCAAGCTTTCACACACCGTCGTCACAATTTTCGAGTTGGGATTTTAGCACGGCGAGGCTCCGGGAGGCCATAACGGCCGGCGTCAGGTGGTTCCAAGACGAGGCCGCCCTATAGGAAAAAGCCCTGCGCGACATGGATAGCCGGAAAGCGGGCAGCTCTAGAGCACCAGCCACCGCAGCCCGCGTGAGGCGCTCACTCACAGCGGTGCGAGGGATGAATAGCGATCGGACCGCTGCCGGGGCGCGGGGATCGTTTAAGGCTCTGTAGACGCCGATACAGTCGCGGCGCGCAACGAGGTCGCGTATACCACGCCAGCCTAGCGACTCCACGATCGGTGAGATATGATCACGACCCCGCGCACCCGAGACGATCCTTGCTGCGAAATTTATCACCTTTTGTACCCGGCTGAGGTGGCAGTCAGCGGCCCCGCCCCAGACGGAGAGGCAGTACAATATGTGTGTGTGTGTATGTGTATGCATTGTTTTATTTGTATACGTCTCCTCATGAAATTATATAGACCCATGAGGGTGCAAAATAAACTATTATTAATATTATTATTATTTAGTTCATATTAATTAAGTATGCATTGATTCAGCGATTCACATACACATTGCGAGTCATTGTGAATTCATCATTCTTGAGCCACTCATATTAGCCGTGAGTCACTGTGAATCAACTCACCAGCGTTAATGTTGAGTGATTGAATCATGATTGAATCATTCATTATGGTCCGTGAATCACTGTGAATCGACTCATGACAAATATGAATCATTGACAAGTCTGATCTGATGTCAACAATTTCACAACGTGTGGGTAATTGATGCCCAAACAGCTGTGCCAAATTTGGGGGCGCTGCGCGCTGCCGTGTTTCCACTATTCATGAAAAACGGAGGAGGGCGGAAATCAACAATGTTAATGAACTTGCATGTTTATATCAATTACGAAATTATAGCGAAATAATTCGACTTTATTCGGTATTTACCTCTACCCACCGCAACATTCAAACTTTACCTTGCATACTCGTTTCTTCTCCTAATTCCTGTTTAACGTACTAAGTTTCAAGATTATAGATAGGTACTTACAGCAGCTATGATTTTCTAATTATAAATCGTCTACCATTTGAGAAAAAAACGCGATACATAGTTCATTCATCGTGAGGTGCTATTACTAATGTATGGTTCCCGTATCAAAATAATAATTGGCCTCTATAGGATTAGACACACTTCTTGACTTTTCATAACGTGCCTCATGACGGCGTCGCAGAAGGGCAGAACGCTTCTGTTTACCATTGGGCTCCCTATTGCCTTTTGTTATTTTTTTTGTTTTACCTTTTGTTAATTTAATTTTGTGGATTTTTGCTCAGAATTTATCTGTTGAAATCCTCTGATGCTCAGAATCACTCCATTTGTCACCATTTCCTTTCAACGCGCCTTTAAAAGTTGCCCACCGGTCATAGGTTTAGCATTGCGGCAGTAACTCATGCCCTTCTCGCATGGCAGCGCTAGTGTCGCCCGGCAGGCACGGCCGGCCGGCTGCAGCGTAAGCGGGAGCGTGCGGTCTAATCCTATAACAGTCAGTGCAAATAATATGTGATACAAATATTTGAGGAATTTGCAAAAATAGATATCAGCTAATTAATAGCACAAAAATATAACGAAATGTGTTGGGTTTTATGCTTGTTTGGCGCGAGGGAGGTCTATATGCATTTTATACTTCCGTGACACTTTTCCCAGTAGATCATGCGTACCTACTCAATTAATTTTGCCACCCCTGGCAAAAATCCTTGGCGCCGTCCCTGGATGTGCGGACAGGCGACATGTTTCAAAAGGCGATTAACTACTACCTTCATATCGCCACAGGAATTATGGGCCTTAGCCCTTAAACGTCTTAAAGTTGGCGGTTTATAAATGACGACGGTAGACATTCGAAGAAACTGAAAACAGGGTAGATCTTACAGATATCTGCCATTTAATGCAGTAAGATATTAACAAGGTGTCCTTGTCCTGCTGTTCGAATGAGGACGGCCATGCTTTTCATCGAATACCTAGCTCTGCTACAACCTGATAACAGATTATTAAGGCATTTATCTCGATGTTTTTATTCTGCTAAAACGTATGTTTACTTTTCTGTTTTAGTTACTATTCAGAGTTTGGTAGGAATGCTGGAACCTCAATTCAAATACCTATAGTTGTAGGTATACAACATAATAATAAGCTCATACACTGTCCTTTAAAAAAAACTGGCCTCAGTGATTGCACACAGCCAGCTAACCATGTCCCATAGTTATACTTGGCCGTTCAATTGTCAAAATAGGGAGTTGAGGTCGTCTGGACGGGAGCCGGTCCACCCGGAGATAGACCGCCAGCGGCCAGTCTGCACCTGCCACACAGCCGGACCGCCAGCGGCCAGTCCGCACCTGCCACACAGCCGGACCGCCAGCGGCCAGTCCGCACCTGCCACACAGCCGGACCGCCAGCGGCCAGTCCGCACCTGCCACACAGTCGGAACACGTGGCTCGTCTGCCAATGCCCACCGTGCAGATTGTGAGATAAAACACGTCCGCAAACCGCAATACAAGAAGTGAAATAATACAAGACAATGTCACCAGTCTACTTACCTGCTGTTACCAGGCTAGTAAGCGGGAGTGAACCATTGTGCCCCAGCTGATAGCTATTAGTACTGCTGATTATGATGTGTGCCGCCTGCCTTCAGGTCCCCAACGTGGGCGGTGCTACCCAATCCTGCCACTCCCCAACGTGGGCGGTGCTACCCAATCCTTCCGCGGCAATTATCTAGCGTTGCAGTACAATGAGAGGGTGTCTGTCAGACCAGAGCACTTCCCATCTATGTTCTGACAGTACAATGAGAGGGTGTCTGTCAGACCAGAGCACTTCCCATCTATGTTCTGACAGTACAATCAGAGAGTGTATGTCAGACCAGAGCACTTCCCATCTATGTTCTGACAGTACAATTAGAGGGTGTCTGTCAGACCAGAGCATTTCCCATCTATGTTCTGTACAATGAGAGGGTGTCGGTCAGACCAGAGCACTTCCCATCTATGTTCTGACAGTACAATGAGAGGGTGTCTGTCAGACCAGAGCACTTCCCATCTATGTTCTGACTGTACAATGAGAGGGTGTCTGTCAGACCAGAGCACTTCCCATCTATGTTCTGACTGTACAATGAGAGAGTGTCTGTCAGACCAGAGCACTTCCCATCTATGTTCTGACAGTACAATGAGAGGGTGTCTGTCAGACCAGAGCACTTCCCATCTATGTTCTGACAGTACAATGAGAGGGTGTCGGTCAGACCAGAGCACTTCCCATCTATGTTCTGACAGTACAATGAGAGGGTGTCTGTCAGACCAGAGCACTTCCCATCTATGTTCTGACAGTACAATGAGAGGGTGTCTGTCAGACCAGAGCACTTCCCATCTATGTTCTGACAGTACAATGAGAGGGTGTCGGTCAGACCAGAGCAATTCCCATCTATGTTCTGACAGTACAATGAGAGGGTTTCTGTCAGACCAGAGCATTTCCCATCTATGTTCTGTACAATGAGAGGGTGTCTGTCAGACCAGAGCACTTCCCATCTATGTTCTGACTGTACAATGAGAGGGTGTCGGTCAGACCAGAGCACTTCCCATCTATGTTCTGACAGTACAATGAGAGGGTGTCGGTCAGACCAGAGCACTTCCCATCTATGTTCTGACAGTACAATGAGAGAGTGTCGGTCAGACCAGAGCACTTCCCATCTATGTTCTGTACAATGAGAGGGTGTCTGTCAGACCAGAGCACTTCCCATCTATGTTCTGACAGTACAATGAGAGGGTGTCTGTCAGACCAGAGCACTTCCCATCTATGTTCTGACTGTACAATGAGAGGGTGTCGGTCAGACCAGAGCACTTCCCATCTATGTTCTGACAGTACAATGAGAGGGTGTCGGTCAGACCAGAGCACTTCCCATCTATGTTCTGACAGTACAATGAGAGAGTGTCGGTCAGACCAGAGCACTTCCCATCTATGTTCTGTACAATGAGAGGGTGTCTGTCAGACCAGAGCACTTCCCATCTATGTTCTGACAGTACAATGAGAGGGTGTCTGTCAGACCAGAGCACTTCCCATCTATGTTCTGACAGTACAATGAGAGAGTGTCTGTCAGACCAGAGCACTTCCCATCTATGTTCTGTACAATGAGAGGGTGTCTGTCAGACCAGAGCACTTCCCATCTATGTTCTGTACAATGAGAGGGTGTCGGTCAGACCAGAGCACTTCCCATCTATGTTCTGTACAATGAGAGGGTGTCTGTCAGACCAGAGCACTTCCCATCTATGTTCTGACAGTACAATGAGAGAGTGTCTGTCAGACCAGAGCACTTCCCATCTATGTTCTGACAGTACAATGAGAGGGTGTATGTCAGACCAGAGCACTTCCCATCTATGTTCTGACAGTACAATGAGAGGGTGTCTGTCAGACCAGAGCACTTCCCATCTATGTTCTGTACAATGAGAGGGTGTCTGTCAGACCAGAGCATTTCCCATCTATGTTCTGACAGTACAATGAGAGGGTGTATGTCAGACCAGAGCACTTCCCATCTATGTTCTGACAGTACAATGAGAGGGTGTCGGTCAGACCAGAGCACTTCCCATCTACGTTCTGACAGTACAATGAGAGGGTTTCTGTCAGACCAGAGCACTTCCCATCTATGTTCTGACAGTACAATGAGAGGGTGTATGTCAGACCAGAGCACTTTCCATCTATGTTCTGACAGTACAATGAGAGAGTGTCTGTCAGACCAGAGCACTTCCCATCTATGTTCTGACAGTACAATGAGAGGGTGTCTGTCAGACCAGAGCACTTCCCATCTATGTTCTGACAGTACAATGAGAGAGTGTCTGTCAGACCAGAGCACTTCCCATCTATGTTCTGACAGTACAATGAGAGGGTGTCGGTCAGACCAGAGCACTTCCCATCTATGTTCTGACAGTACAATGAGAGGGTGTCGGTCAGACCAGAGCACTTCCCATCTATGTTCTGACAGTACAATGAGAGGGTGTCTGTCAGACCAGAGCACTTCCCATCTATGTTCTGACCGTACAATGAGAGGGTGTCGGTCAGACCAGAGCATTTCCCATCTATGTTCTGTACAATGAGAGGGCGTCTGTCAGACCAGAGCACTTCCCATCTATGTTCTGACCGTACAATGAGAGGGTGTCGGTCAGACCAGAGCATTTCCCATCTATGTTCTGACAGTACAATGAGAGGGTGTCTGTCAGACCAGAGCACTTCCCATCTATGTTCTGACAGTACAATGAGAGGGTTTCTGTCAGACCAGAGCACTTCCCATCTATGTTCTGACTGTACAATGAGAGGGTTTCTGTCAGACCAGAGCACTTCCCATCTATGTTCTGACAGTACAATGAGAGGGTGTCGGTCAGACCAGAGCACTTCCCATCTATGTTCTGACAGTACAATGAGAGAGTGTCTGTCAGACCAGAGCACTTCCCATCTATGTTCTGACAGTACAATGAGAGAGTGTCTGTCAGACCAGAGCACTTTCCATCTATGTTCTGACTGTACAATGAGAGGGTGTCTGTCAGACCAGAGCACTTCCCATCTATGTTCTGACCGTACAATGAGAGGGTGTCGGTCAGACCAGAGCATTTCCCATCTATGTTCTGACAGTACAATGAGAGGGTGTCTGTCAGACCAGAGCACTTCCCATCTATGTTCTGACAGTACAATGCGAGGGTTTCTGTCAGACCAGAGCACTTCCCATCTATGTTCTGACTGTACAATGAGAGGGTGTCGGTCAGACCAGAGCACTTCCCATCTATGTTCTGACAGTACAATGAGAGGGTGTCTGTCAGACCAGAGCACTTCCCATCTATGTTCTGACAGTACAATGAGAGGGTGTCTGTCAGACCAGAGCACTTCCCATCTATGTTCTGACTGTACAATGAGAGGGTGTCGGTCAGACCAGAGCACTTCCCATCTATGTTCTGACAGTACAATGATAGGGTGTATGTCAGACCAGAGCACTTCCCATCTATGTTCTGACAGTACAATGAGAGGGTGTCTGTCAGACCAGAGCACTTCCCATCTATGTTCTGTACAATGAGAGGGTGTCTGTCAGACCAGAGCACTTCCCATCTATGTTCTGACAGTACAATGAGAGGGTGTCTGTCAGACCAGAGCAATTCCCATCTATGTTCTGTACAATGAGAGAGTGTATGTCAGACCAGAGCACTTCCCATCTATGTTCTGACAGTACAATGAGAGGGTTTCTGTCAGACCAGAGCACTTCCCATCTATGTTCTGACAGTACAATGAGAGGGTTTCTGTCAGACCAGAGCACTTCCCATCTATGTTCTGACAGTACAATGAGAGGGTGTCTGTCAGACCAGAGCACTTCCCATCTATGTTCTGTACAATGAGAGGGTGTCGGTCAGACCAGAGCACTTCCCATCTATGTTCTGACAGTACAATGAGAGGGTGTCTGTCAGACCAGAGCACTTCCCATCTATGTTCTGTACAATGAGAGGGTGTATGTCAGACCAGAGCACTTCCCATCTATGTTCTGACAGTACAATGAGAGGGTGTCTGTCAGACCAGAGCACTTCCCATCTATGTTCTGACAGTACAATGAGAGAGTGTCTGTCCGACCAGAGAATTTCCCATCTATGTTCTGACAGTACAATGAGAGAGTGTATGTCAGACCAGAGCACTTCCCATCTATGTTCTGACTGTACAATGAGAGGGTGTCTGTCAGACCAGAGCACTTCCCATCTATGTTCTGACAATGAGAGGGTGTATGTCAGACCAGAGCACTTCCCATCTATGTTCTGACAGTACAATGAGAGGGTGTCTGTCAGACCAGAGCACTTCCCATCTATGTTCTGACAGTACAATGAGAGGGTGTCTGTCAGACCAGAGCACTTTCCATCTATGTTCTGACAGTACAATGAGAGGGTGTCGGTCAGACCAGAGCACTTCCCATCTATGTTCTGACAGTACAATGAGAGGGTGTCTGTCAGACCAGAGCACTTCCCATCTATGTTCTGACTGTACAATGAGAGGGTGTCTGTCAGACCAGAGCACTTCCCATCTATGTTCTGACTGTACAATGAGAGAGTGTCTGTCAGACCAGAGCACTTTCCATCTATGTTCTGACAGTACAATGAGAGGGTGTCTGTCAGACCAGAGCACTTCCCATCTATGTTCTGACAGTACAATGAGAGGGTGTCTGTCAGACCAGAGCACTTCCCATCTATGTTCTGACCGTACAATGAGAGGGTGTCTGTCAGACCAGAGCACTTCCCATCTATGTTCTGACAGTACAATGAGAGGGTGTATTTCAGACCAGAGCACTTCCCATCTATGTTCTGTACAATGAGAGGGTTTCTGTCAGACCAGAGCACTTCCCATCTATGTTCTGTACAATGAGAGGGTGTCTGTCAGACCAGAGCATTTCCCATCTATGTTCTGACAGTACAATGAGAGGGTGTCTGTCAGACCAGAGCACTTCCCATCTATGTTCTGTACAATGAGAGGGTGTCTGTCAGACCAGAGCATTTCCCATCTATGTTCTGACTGTACAATGAGAGGGTGTATGTCAGACCAGAGCACTTCCCATCTATGTTCTGACAGTACAATGAGAGGGTGTCTGTCAGACCAGAGCACTTCCCATCTATGTTCTGTACAATGAGAGGGTGTCTGTCAGACCAGAACACTTCCCATCTATGTTCTGACAGTACAATGAGAGGGTGTCTGTCAGACCAGAGCACTTCCCATCTATGTTCTGTACAATGAGAGGGTTTCTGTCAGACCAGAGAACTTCCCATCTATGTTCTGACAGTACAATGAGAGAGTGTCGGTCAGACCAGAGCACTTCCCATCTATGTTCTGACAGTACAATGAGAGGGTGTCTGTCAGACCAGAGCACTTCCCATCTATGTTCTGACCGTACAATGAGAGGGTGTCGGTCAGACCAGAGCACTTCCCATCTATGTTCTGACAGTACAATGAGAGGGTGTCTGTCAGACCAGAGCACTTCCCATCTATGTTCTGTACAATGAGAGGGTGTCGGTCAGACCAGAGCACTTCCCATCTATGTTCTGACCGTACAATGAGAGGGTGTCTGTCAGACCAGAGCACTTCCCATCTATGTTCTGACCGTACAATGAGAGGGTGTCGGTCAGACCAGAGCACTTCCCATCTATGTTCTGACAGTACAATGAGAGGGTGTCTGTCAGACCAGAGCACTTCCCATCTATGTTCTGACAGTACAATGAGAGGGTGTCGGTCAGACCAGAGCACTTCCCATCTATGTTCTGACAGTACAATGAGAGGGTGTCTGTCAGACCAGAGCACTTCCCATCTATGTTCTGACAGTACAATGAGAGGGTGTCTGTCAGACCAGAGCACTTCCCATCTATGTTCTGACAGTACAATGAGAGGGTTTCTGTCAGACCAGAGCACTTCCCATCTATGTTCTGACTGTACAATGAGAGGGTGTCGGTCAGACCAGAGCACTTCCCATCTATGTTCTGACCGTACAATGAGAGGGTGTCGGTCAGACCAGAGCACTTCCCATCTATGTTCTGACAGTACAATGAGAGGGTGTCTGTCAGACCAGAGCATTTCCCATCTATGTTCTGACAGTACAATGAGAGGGTTTCTGTCAGACCAGAGCACTTCCCATCTATGTTCTGACAGTACAATGAGAGGGTTTCTGTCAGACCAGAGCACTTCCCATCTATGTTCTGACAGTACAATGAGAGGGTGTCTGTCAGACCAGAGCACTTCCCATCTATGTTCTGTACAATGAGAGGGTGTCGGTCAGACCAGAGCACTTCCCATCTATGTTCTGACAGTACAATGAGAGGGTGTCTGTCAGACCAGAGCACTTCCCATCTATGTTCTGACAGTACAATGAGAGGGTGTCTGTCAGACCAGAGCACTTCCCATCTATGTTCTGACAGTACAATGAGAGGGTGTCGGTCAGACCAGAGCACTTCCCATCTATGTTCTGACTGTACAATGAGAGGGTTTCTGTCAGACCAGAGCACTTCCCATCTATGTTCTGACTGTACAATGAGAGGGTGTCGGTCAGACCAGAGCACTTCCCATCTATGTTCTGACCGTACAATGAAAGGGTGTCTGTCAGACCAGAGCACTTCCCATCTATGTTCTGTACAATAAGAGGGTGTCTGTCAGACCAGAGCATTTCCCATCTATGTTCTGACAGTACAATGAGAGGGTGTCTGTCAGACCAGAGCACTTCCCATCTATGTTCTGACAGTACAATGAGAGGGTGTCGGTCAGACCAGAGCACTTCCCATCTATGTTCTGACAGTAAAATGAGAGGGTGTCTGTCAGACCAGAGCACTTTCCATCTATGTTCTGACAGTACAATGAGAGGGTGTCGGTCAGACCAGAGCACTTCCCATCTATGTTCTGACAGTACAATGAGAGGGTGTCTGTCAGACCAGAGCACTTTCCATCTATGTTCTGACTGTACAATGAGAGGGTGTCGGTCCGACCAGAGCACTTCCCATCTATGTTCTGACCGTACAATGAGAGGGTGTCGGTCAGACCAGAGCACTTCCCATCTATGTTCTGTACAATGAGAGGGTGTCGGTCAGACCAGAGCACTTCCCAGCTTTGTTCTGACTGTACAATGAGAGGGTGTCTGTCAGACCAGAGCACTTCCTATCTATGTTCTGACTGTACAATGAGAGGGTGTCTGTCAGACCAGAGCACTTCCCATCTATGTTCTGACAGTACAATGAGAGGGTGTCTGTCAGACCAGAGCACTACCCATCTATGTTCTGTACAATGAGAGGGTGTCGGTCAGACCAGAGCACTTCCCATCTATGTTCTGTACAATGAGAGGGTGTCGGTCGGACCAGAGCACTTCCCAGCTATGTTCTGACAGTACAATGAGAGGGTGTCTGTCAGACCAGAGCACTTCCCATCTATGTTCTGACCGTACAATGAGAGGGTGTCTGTCAGACCAGAGCACTTCCCATCTATGTTCTGACAGTACAATGAGAGAGTGTATGTCAGACCAGAGCACTTCCCATCTATGTTCTGACAGTACAATGAGAGGGTGTCTGTCAGACCAGAGCACTTCCCATCTATGTTCTGACAGTACAATGAGAGGGTTTCTGTCAGACCAGAGCACTTCCCATCTATGTTCTGACAGTACAATGAGAGAGTGTATGTCAGACCAGAGCACTTCCCATCTATGTTCTGACAGTACAATGAGAGGGTGTCTGTCAGACCAGAGCACTTCCCATCTATGTTCTGACAGTACAATGAGAGGGTGTCTGTCAGACCAGAGCAATTCCCATCTATGTTCTGACAGTACAATAGGAGGGTGTCTGTCAGACCAGAGCATTTCCCATCTATGTTCTGACAGTACAATGAGAGGGTTTCTGTCAGACCAGAGCACTTCCCATCTATGTTCTGACAGTACAATGAGAGAGTGTATGTCAGACCAGAGCACTTCCCATCTATTGTCTGACAGTACAATGAGAGGGTGTCTGTCAGACCAGAGCACTTCCCATCTATGTTCTGACAGTACAATGAGAGAGTGTCTGTCAGACCAGAGCATTTCCCATCTATGTTCTGACAGTACAATGAGAGAGTGTATGTCAGACCAGAGCACTTCCCATCTATGTCCTGACTGTACAATGAGAGGGTGTCTGTCAGACCAGAGCACTTCCCATCTATGTTCTGACAATGAGAGGGTGTATGTCAGACCAGAGCACTTCCCATCTATGTTCTGACAGTACAATGAGAGGGTGTCTGTCAGACCAGAGCACTTCCCATCTATGTTCTGACAGTACAATGAGAGGGTGTCTGTCAGACCAGAGCACTTTCCATCTATGTTCTGACAGTACAATGAGAGGGTGTCGGTCAGACCAGAGCACTTCCCATCTATGTTCTGACAGTACAATGAGAGGGTGTCTGTCAGACCAGAGCACTTCCCATCTATGTTCTGACTGTACAATGAGAGGGTGTCTGTCAGACCAGAGCACTTCCCATCTATGTTCTGACTGTACAATTAGAGGGTGTCTGTCAGACCAGAGCACTTCCCATCTATGTTCTGACAGTACAATGAGAGGGTGTCTGTCAGACCAGAGCACTTCCCATCTATGTTCTGACAGTACAATGAGAGGGTGTATGTCAGACCAGAGCACTTCCCATCTATGTTCTGTACAATGAGAGGGTGTCGGTCAGACCAGAGCACTTCCCATCTATGTTCTGACAGTACAATGAGAGGGTTTCTGTCAGACCAGAGCACTTCCCATCTATGTTCTGTACAATGAGAGGGTGTCTGTCAGACCAGAGCATTTCCCATCTATGTTCTGACAGTACAATGAGAGGGTGTCTGTCAGACCAGAGCACTTCCCATCTATGTTCTGTACAATGAGAGGGTGTCTGTCAGACCAGAGCATTTCCCATCTATGTTCTGACTGTACAATGAGAGGGTGTATGTCAGACCAGAGCACTTCCCATCTATGTTCTGACAGTACAATGAGAGGGTGTCTGTCAGACCAGAGCACTTCCCATCTATGTTCTGTACAATGAGAGGGTGTCTGTCAGACCAGAACACTTCCCATCTATGTTCTGACAGTACAATGAGAGGGTGTCTGTCAGACCAGAGCACTTCCCATCTATGTTCTGTACAATGAGAGGGTTTCTGTCAGACCAGAGAACTTCCCATCTATGTTCTGACAGTACAATGAGAGAGTGTCGGTCAGACCAGAGCACTTCCCATCTATGTTCTGACAGTACAATGAGAGGGTGTCTGTCAGACCAGAGCACTTCCCATCTATGTTCTGACCGTACAATGAGAGGGTGTCGGTCAGACCAGAGCACTTCCCATCTATGTTCTGACAGTACAATGAGAGGGTGTCTGTCAGACCAGAGCACTTCCCATCTATGTTCTGTACAATGAGAGGGTGTCGGTCAGACCAGAGCACTTCCCATCTATGTTCTGACCGTACAATGAGAGGGTGTCTGTCAGACCAGAGCACTTCCCATCTATGTTCTGACCGTACAATGAGAGGGTGTCGGTCAGACCAGAGCACTTCCCATCTATGTTCTGACAGTACAATGAGAGGGTGTCTGTCAGACCAGAGCACTTCCCATCTATGTTCTGACAGTACAATGAGAGGGTGTCGGTCAGACCAGAGCACTTCCCATCTATGTTCTGACAGTACAATGAGAGGGTGTCTGTCAGACCAGAGCACTTCCCATCTATGTTCTGACAGTACAATGAGAGGGTGTCTGTCAGACCAGAGCACTTCCCATCTATGTTCTGACAGTACAATGAGAGGGTTTCTGTCAGACCAGAGCACTTCCCATCTATGTTCTGACTGTACAATGAGAGGGTGTCGGTCAGACCAGAGCACTTCCCATCTATGTTCTGACCGTACAATGAGAGGGTGTCGGTCAGACCAGAGCACTTCCCATCTATGTTCTGACAGTACAATGAGAGGGTGTCTGTCAGACCAGAGCATTTCCCATCTATGTTCTGACAGTACAATGAGAGGGTTTCTGTCAGACCAGAGCACTTCCCATCTATGTTCTGACAGTACAATGAGAGGGTTTCTGTCAGACCAGAGCACTTCCCATCTATGTTCTGACAGTACAATGAGAGGGTGTCTGTCAGACCAGAGCACTTCCCATCTATGTTCTGTACAATGAGAGGGTGTCGGTCAGACCAGAGCACTTCCCATCTATGTTCTGACAGTACAATGAGAGGGTGTCTGTCAGACCAGAGCACTTCCCATCTATGTTCTGACAGTACAATGAGAGGGTGTCTGTCAGACCAGAGCACTTCCCATCTATGTTCTGACAGTACAATGAGAGGGTGTCGGTCAGACCAGAGCACTTCCCATCTATGTTCTGACTGTACAATGAGAGGGTTTCTGTCAGACCAGAGCACTTCCCATCTATGTTCTGACTGTACAATGAGAGGGTGTCGGTCAGACCAGAGCACTTCCCATCTATGTTCTGACCGTACAATGAAAGGGTGTCTGTCAGACCAGAGCACTTCCCATCTATGTTCTGTACAATAAGAGGGTGTCTGTCAGACCAGAGCATTTCCCATCTATGTTCTGACAGTACAATGAGAGGGTGTCTGTCAGACCAGAGCACTTCCCATCTATGTTCTGACAGTACAATGAGAGGGTGTCGGTCAGACCAGAGCACTTCCCATCTATGTTCTGACAGTAAAATGAGAGGGTGTCTGTCAGACCAGAGCACTTTCCATCTATGTTCTGACAGTACAATGAGAGGGTGTCGGTCAGACCAGAGCACTTCCCATCTATGTTCTGACAGTACAATGAGAGGGTGTCTGTCAGACCAGAGCACTTTCCATCTATGTTCTGACTGTACAATGAGAGGGTGTCGGTCCGACCAGAGCACTTCCCATCTATGTTCTGACCGTACAATGAGAGGGTGTCGGTCAGACCAGAGCACTTCCCATCTATGTTCTGTACAATGAGAGGGTGTCGGTCAGACCAGAGCACTTCCCAGCTTTGTTCTGACTGTACAATGAGAGGGTGTCTGTCAGACCAGAGCACTTCCTATCTATGTTCTGACTGTACAATGAGAGGGTGTCTGTCAGACCAGAGCACTTCCCATCTATGTTCTGACAGTACAATGAGAGGGTGTCTGTCAGACCAGAGCACTACCCATCTATGTTCTGTACAATGAGAGGGTGTCGGTCAGACCAGAGCACTTCCCATCTATGTTCTGTACAATGAGAGGGTGTCGGTCGGACCAGAGCACTTCCCAGCTATGTTCTGACAGTACAATGAGAGGGTGTCTGTCAGACCAGAGCACTTCCCATCTATGTTCTGACCGTACAATGAGAGGGTGTCTGTCAGACCAGAGCACTTCCCATCTATGTTCTGACAGTACAATGAGAGAGTGTATGTCAGACCAGAGCACTTCCCATCTATGTTCTGACAGTACAATGAGAGGGTGTCTGTCAGACCAGAGCACTTCCCATCTATGTTCTGACAGTACAATGAGAGGGTTTCTGTCAGACCAGAGCACTTCCCATCTATGTTCTGACAGTACAATGAGAGAGTGTATGTCAGACCAGAGCACTTCCCATCTATGTTCTGACAGTACAATGAGAGGGTGTCTGTCAGACCAGAGCACTTCCCATCTATGTTCTGACAGTACAATGAGAGGGTGTCTGTCAGACCAGAGCAATTCCCATCTATGTTCTGACAGTACAATAGGAGGGTGTCTGTCAGACCAGAGCATTTCCCATCTATGTTCTGACAGTACAATGAGAGGGTTTCTGTCAGACCAGAGCACTTCCCATCTATGTTCTGACAGTACAATGAGAGAGTGTATGTCAGACCAGAGCACTTCCCATCTATTGTCTGACAGTACAATGAGAGGGTGTCTGTCAGACCAGAGCACTTCCCATCTATGTTCTGACAGTACAATGAGAGAGTGTCTGTCAGACCAGAGCATTTCCCATCTATGTTCTGACAGTACAATGAGAGAGTGTATGTCAGACCAGAGCACTTCCCATCTATGTCCTGACTGTACAATGAGAGGGTGTCTGTCAGACCAGAGCACTTCCCATCTATGTTCTGACAATGAGAGGGTGTATGTCAGACCAGAGCACTTCCCATCTATGTTCTGACAGTACAATGAGAGGGTGTCTGTCAGACCAGAGCACTTCCCATCTATGTTCTGACAGTACAATGAGAGGGTGTCTGTCAGACCAGAGCACTTTCCATCTATGTTCTGACAGTACAATGAGAGGGTGTCGGTCAGACCAGAGCACTTCCCATCTATGTTCTGACAGTACAATGAGAGGGTGTCTGTCAGACCAGAGCACTTCCCATCTATGTTCTGACTGTACAATGAGAGGGTGTCTGTCAGACCAGAGCACTTCCCATCTATGTTCTGACTGTACAATTAGAGGGTGTCTGTCAGACCAGAGCACTTCCCATCTATGTTCTGACAGTACAATGAGAGGGTGTCTGTCAGACCAGAGCACTTCCCATCTATGTTCTGACAGTACAATGAGAGGGTGTATGTCAGACCAGAGCACTTCCCATCTATGTTCTGTACAATGAGAGGGTGTCGGTCAGACCAGAGCACTTCCCATCTATGTTCTGACCGTACAATGAGAGGGTTTCTGTCAGACCAGAGCACTTCCCATATATGTTCTGACTGTACAATGAGAGGGTTTCTGTCAGACCAGAGCACTTCCCATCTATGTTCTGACCGTACAATGAGAGGGTTTCTGTCAGACCAGAGCACTTCCCATCTATGTTCTGACAGTACAATGAGAGGGTGTATGTCAGACCAGAGCACTTCCCATCTATGTTCTGACAGTACAATGAGAGGGTGTATGTCAGACCAGAGCACTTCCCATCTATGTTCTGTACAATGAGAGGGTGTATGTCAGACCAGAGCACTTCCCATCCATGTTCTGTACAATGAGAGGGTGTCTGTCAGACCAGATCACTTCCCATCTATGTTCTGACAGTACAATGAGAGGGTGTCTGTCAGACCAGAGCACTTCCCATCTATGTTCTGACATTACAATGAGAGGGTGTCTGTCAGACCAGAGCACTTCCCATCTATGTTCTGACAGTACAATGAGAGGGTTTTTGTCAGACCAGAGCACTTCCCATCTATGTTCTGACAGTACAATGAGAGGGTGTATGTCAGACCAGAGCACTTCCCATCTATGTTCTGTACAATGAGAGGGTGTCGATCACACCAGAGCACTTCCCATCTATGTTCTGACAGTACAATGAGAGGGTGTCTGTCAGACCAGAGCACTTCCCATCTATATTCTGACCGTACAATGAGAGGGTGTCGGTCAGACCAGAGCACTTCCCATCTATGTTCTGACAGTACAATGAGAGGGTGTCTGTCAGACCAGAGCACTTCCCATCTATGTTCTGACCGTACAATGAGAGGGTGTCGGTCAGACCAGAGCACTTCCCATCTATGTTCTGACAATACAATGAGAGGGTGTCTGTCAGACCAGAGTACTTCCCATCTATGTTCTGACAGTACAATGAGAGGGTGTCTGTCAGACCAGAGAACTTCTTATCTATGTTCTGACAGTACAATGAGAGGGTGTCTGTCAGACCAGAGCACTTCCCATCTATGTTCTGACAGTACAATGAGAGGGTTTCTGTCAGACCAGAGCACTTCCCATCTATGTTCTGACAGTACAATGAGAGGGTGTACGTCAGACCAGAGCACTTCCCATCTATGTTCTGTACAATGAGAGGGTGTCTGTCAGACCAGAGCACTTCCCATCTATGTTCTGTACAATGAGAGAGTGTCTGTCAGACCAGAGCACTTCCCATCTATGTTCTGACAGTACAATGAGAGGGTTTCTGTCAGACCAGAGCACTTCCCATCTATGTTCTGACAGTACAATGAGAGGGTGTCTGTCAGACCAGAGCACTTCCCATCTATGTTCTGACAGTACCATGAGAGAGTGTCTGTCAGACCAGAGCATTTCCCATCTATGTTCTGACCGTAAAATGAGAGGGTGTCTGTCAGACCAGAGCACTTCCCATCTATGTTCTGACAGTACAATGAGAGGGTGTCTGTCAGACCAGAGCACTTCCCATCTATGTTCTGACAGTACAATGAGAGGGTGTCTGTCAGACCAGAGCACTTCCCATCTATGTTCTGACAGTACAATGAGAGGGTGTCTGTCAGACCAGAGCACTTCCCATCTATGTTCTGTACAATGAGAGGGTGTCTGTCAGACCAGAGCACTTCCCATCTATGTTCTGACAGTACAATGAGAGGGTTTCTGTCAGACCAGAGCACTTCCCATCTATGTTCTGACAGTACAATGAGAGGGTGTCTGTCAGACCAGAGCACTTCCCATCTATGTTCTGACAGTACAATGAGAGGGTTTCTGTCAGACCAGAGCACTTCCCATCTATGTTCTGACAGTACAATGCGAGGGTGTCTGTCAGACCAGAGCACTTCCCATCTATGTTCTGACAGTACAATGAGAGGGTTTCTGTCAGACCAGAGCACTTCCCATCTATGTTCTGACAGTACAATGAGAGGGTTTCTGTCAGACCAGAGCACTTCCCATCTATGTTCTGACAGTACAATGAGAGGGTGTATGTCAGACCAGAGCACTTCCCATCTATGTTCTGACAGTACAATGAGAGGGTGTCTGTCAGACCAGAGCACTTCCCATCTATGTTCTGTACAATGAGAGGGTGTCTGTCAGACCAGAGCACTTCCCATCTATGTTCTGTACAATGAGAGGGTGTCTGTCAGACCAGAGCATTTCCCATCTATGTTCTGTACAATGAGAGGGTGTCTGTCAGACCAGAGCACTTCCCATCTATGTTCTGTACAATGAGAGGGTGTCTGTCAGACCAGAGCATTTCCCATCTATGTTCTGACTGTACAATGAGAGGGTGTATGTCAGACCAGAGCACTTCCCATCTATGTTCTGACTGTACAATGAGAGGGTGTCTGTCAGACCAGAGCACTTCCCATCTATGTTCTGACAATGAGAGGGTGTATGTCAGACCAGAGCACTTCCCATCTATGTTCTGACAGTACAATGAGAGGGTGTCTGTCAGACCAGAGCACTTCCCATCTATGTTCTGACAGTACAATGAGAGGGTGTCTGTCAGACCAGAGCACTTTCCATCTATGTTCTGACAGTACAATGAGAGGGTGTCGGTCAGACCAGAGCACTTCCCATCTATGTTCTGACAGTACAATGAGAGGGTGTCTGTCAGACCAGAGCACTTCCCATCTATGTTCTGTACAATGAGAGGGTGTCGGTCAGACCAGAGCACTTCCCATCTATGTTCTGACCGTACAATGAGAGGGTTTCTGTCAGACCAGAGCACTTCCCATCTATGTTCTGACTGTACAATGAGAGGGTTTCTGTCAGACCAGAGCACTTCCCATCTATGTTCTGACCGTACAATGAGAGGGTTTCTGTCAGACCAGAGCACTTCCCATCTATGTTCTGACAGTACAATGAGAGGGTGTATGTCAGACCAGAGCACTTCCCATCTATGTTCTGACAGTACAATGAGAGGGTGTATGTCAGACCAGAGCACTTCCCATCTATGTTCTGTACAATGAGAGGGTGTATGTCAGACCAGAGCACTTCCCATCCATGTTCTGTACAATGAGAGGGTGTCTGTCAGACCAGATCACTTCCCATCTATGTTCTGACAGTACAATGAGAGGGTGTCTGTCAGACCAGAGCACTTCCCATCTATGTTCTGACATTACAATGAGAAGGTGTCTGTCAGACCAGAGCACTTCCCATCTATGTTCTGACAGTACAATGAGAGGGTTTTTGTCAGACCAGAGCACTTCCCATCTATGTTCTGACAGTACAATGAGAGGGTGTATGTCAGACCAGAGCACTTCCCATCTATGTTCTGTACAATGAGAGGGTGTCGGTCAGACCAGAGCACTTCCCATCTATGTTCTGACAGTACAATGAGAGGGTGTCTGTCAGACCAGAGCACTTCCCATCTATGTTCTGACCGTACAATGAGAGGGTGTCGGTCAGACCAGAGCACTTCCCATCTATGTTCTGACAGTACAATGAGAGGGTGTCTGTCAGACCAGAGCACTTCCCATCTATGTTCTGACCGTACAATGAGAGGGTGTCGGTCAGACCAGAGCACTTCCCATCTATGTTCTGACAATACAATGAGAGGGTGTCTGTCAGACCAGAGTACTTCCCATCTATGTTCTGACAGTACAATGAGAGGGTGTCTGTCAGACCAGAGAACTTCTTATCTATGTTCTGACAGTACAATGAGAGGGTGTCTGTCAGACCAGAGCACTTCCCATCTATGTTCTGACAGTACAATGAGAGGGTTTCTGTCAGACCAGAGCACTTCCCATCTATGTTCTGACAGTACAATGAGAGGGTGTACGTCAGACCAGAGCACTTCCCATCTATGTTCTGTACAATGAGAGGGTGTCTGTCAGACCAGAGCACTTCCCATCTATGTTCTGTACAATGAGAGAGTGTCTGTCAGACCAGAGCACTTCCCATCTATGTTCTGACAGTACAATGAGAGGGTTTCTGTCAGACCAGAGCACTTCCCATCTATGTTCTGACAGTACAATGAGAGGGTGTCTGTCAGACCAGAGCACTTCCCATCTATGTTCTGACAGTACCATGAGAGAGTGTCTGTCAGACCAGAGCATTTCCCATCTATGTTCTGACCGTAAAATGAGAGGGTGTCTGTCAGACCAGAGCACTTCCCATCTATGTTCTGACAGTACAATGAGAGGGTGTCTGTCAGACCAGAGCACTTCCCATCTATGTTCTGACAGTACAATGAGAGGGTGTCTGTCAGACCAGAGCACTTCCCATCTATGTTCTGACAGTACAATGAGAGGGTGTCTGTCAGACCAGAGCACTTCCCATCTATGTTCTGTACAATGAGAGGGTGTCTGTCAGACCAGAGCACTTCCCATCTATGTTCTGACAGTACAATGAGAGGGTTTCTGTCAGACCAGAGCACTTCCCATCTATGTTCTGACAGTACAATGAGAGGGTGTCTGTCAGACCAGAGCACTTCCCATCTATGTTCTGACAGTACAATGAGAGGGTTTCTGTCAGACCAGAGCACTTCCCATCTATGTTCTGACAGTACAATGCGAGGGTGTCTGTCAGACCAGAGCACTTCCCATCTATGTTCTGACAGTACAATGAGAGGGTTTCTGTCAGACCAGAGCACTTCCCATCTATGTTCTGACAGTACAATGAGAGGGTTTCTGTCAGACCAGAGCACTTCCCATCTATGTTCTGACAGTACAATGAGAGGGTGTATGTCAGACCAGAGCACTTCCCATCTATGTTCTGACAGTACAATGAGAGGGTGTCTGTCAGACCAGAGCACTTCCCATCTATGTTCTGTACAATGAGAGGGTGTCTGTCAGACCAGAGCACTTCCCATCTATGTTCTGTACAATGAGAGGGTGTCTGTCAGACCAGAGCATTTCCCATCTATGTTCTGTACAATGAGAGGGTGTCTGTCAGACCAGAGCACTTCCCATCTATGTTCTGTACAATGAGAGGGTGTCTGTCAGACCAGAGCATTTCCCATCTATGTTCTGACTGTACAATGAGAGGGTGTATGTCAGACCAGAGCACTTCCCATCTATGTTCTGACAGTACAATGAGAGGGTGTCTGTCAGACCAGAGCACTTCCCATCTATGTTCTGTACAATGAGAGGGTGTCTGTCAGACCAGAACACTTCCCATCTATGTTCTGACAGTACAATGAGAGGGTGTCTGTCAGACCAGAGCACTTCCCATCTATGTTCTGTACAATGAGAGGGTTTCTGTCAGACCAGAGAACTTCCCATCTATGTTCTGACAGTACAATGAGAGAGTGTCGGTCAGACCAGAGCACTTCCCATCTATGTTCTGACAGTACAATGAGAGGGTGTCTGTCAGACCAGAGCACTTCCCATCTATGTTCTGACCGTACAATGAGAGGGTGTCGGTCAGACCAGAGCACTTCCCATCTATGTTCTGACAGTACAATGAGAGGGTGTCTGTCAGACCAGAGCACTTCCCATCTATGTTCTGTACAATGAGAGGGTGTCGGTCAGACCAGAGCACTTCCCATCTATGTTCTGACCGTACAATGAGAGGGTGTCTGTCAGACCAGAGCACTTCCCATCTATGTTCTGACCGTACAATGAGAGGGTGTCGGTCAGACCAGAGCACTTCCCATCTATGTTCTGACAGTACAATGAGAGGGTGTCTGTCAGACCAGAGCACTTCCCATCTATGTTCTGACAGTACAATGAGAGGGTGTCGGTCAGACCAGAGCACTTCCCATCTATGTTCTGACAGTACAATGAGAGGGTGTCTGTCAGACCAGAGCACTTCCCATCTATGTTCTGACAGTACAATGAGAGGGTGTCTGTCAGACCAGAGCACTTCCCATCTATGTTCTGACAGTACAATGAGAGGGTTTCTGTCAGACCAGAGCACTTCCCATCTATGTTCTGACTATACAATGAGAGGGTGTCGGTCAGACCAGAGCACTTCCCATCTATGTTCTGACCGTACAATGAGAGGGTGTCGGTCAGACCAGAGCACTTCCCATCTATGTTCTGACAGTACAATGAGAGGGTGTCTGTCAGACCAGAGCATTTCCCATCTATGTTCTGACAGTACAATGAGAGGGTTTCTGTCAGACCAGAGCACTTCCCATCTATGTTCTGACAGTACAATGAGAGGGTTTCTGTCAGACCAGAGCACTTCCCATCTATGTTCTGACAGTACAATGAGAGGGTGTCTGTCAGACCAGAGCACTTCCCATCTATGTTCTGTACAATGAGAGGGTGTCGGTCAGACCAGAGCACTTCCCATCTATGTTCTGACAGTACAATGAGAGGGTGTCTGTCAGACCAGAGCACTTCCCATCTATGTTCTGACAGTACAATGAGAGGGTGTCTGTCAGACCAGAGCACTTCCCATCTATGTTCTGACAGTACAATGAGAGGGTGTCGGTCAGACCAGAGCACTTCCCATCTATGTTCTGACTGTACAATGAGAGGGTTTCTGTCAGACCAGAGCACTTCCCATCTATATTCTGACTGTACAATGAGAGGGTGTCGGTCAGACCAGAGCACTTCCCATCTATGTTCTGACCGTACAATGAGAGGGTGTCTGTCAGACCAGAGCACTTCCCATCTATGTTCTGTACAATCAGAGGGTGTCTGTCAGACCAGAGCATTTCCCATCTATGTTCTGACAGTACAATGAGAGGTTGTCTGTCAGACCAGAGCACTTCCCATCTATGTTCTGACAGTACAATGAGAGGGTTTCTGTCAGACCAGAGCACTTCCCATCTATGTTCTGACAGTACAATGAGAGGGTGTCTGTCAGACCAGAGCACTTCCCATCTATGTTCTGTACAATGAGAGGGTGTCGGTCAGACCAGAGCACTTCCCATCTATGTTCTGACAGTACAATGAGAGGGTGTCTGTCAGACCAGAGCACTTCCCATCTATGTTCTGACTGTACAATGAGAGGGTTTCTGTCAGACCAGAGCACTTCCCATCTATGTTCTGACAGTACAATGAGAGGGTGTCTGTCAGACCAGAGCACTTCCCATCTATGTTCTGACTGTACAATGAGAGGGTGTCGGTCCGACCAGAGCACTTCCCATCTATGTTCTGACCGTACAATGAGAGGGTGTCGGTCAGACCAGAGCACTTCCCATCTATGTTCTGTACAATGAGAGGGTGTCGGTCAGACCAGAGCACTTCCCAGCTTTGTTCTGACTGTACAATGAGAGGGTGTCTGTCAGACCAGAGCACTTCCCATCTATGTTCTGACAGTACAATGAGAGGGTGTCTGTCAGACCAGAGCACTTCCCATCTATGTTCTGTACAATGAGAGGGTGTCGGTCAGACCAGAGCACTTCCCATCTATGTTCTGTACAATGAGAGGGTGTCGGTCAGACCAGAGCACTTCCCAGCTATGTTCTGACAGTACAATGAGAGGGTGTCTGTCAGACCAGAGCACTTCCCATCTATGTTCTCACCGTACAATGAGAGGGTGTCTGTCAGACCAGAGCACTTCCCATCTATGTTCTGACAGTACAATGCGAGAGTGTATGTCAGACCAGAGCACTTCCCATCTATGTTCTGACAGTACAATGAGAGGGTGTCTGTCAGACCAGAGCACTTCCCATCTATGTTCTGACAGTACAATGAGAGGGTTTCTGTCAGACCAGAGCACTTCCCATCTATGTTCTGACAGTATAATGAGAGAGTGTATGTCAGACCAGAGCACTTCCCATCTATGTTCTGACAGTACAATGAGAGGGTGTCTGTCAGACCAGAGCACTTCCCATCTATGTTCTGACAGTACAATGAGAGGGTGTCTGTCAGACCAGAGCACTTCCCATCTATGTTCTGACAGTACAATGGGAGGGTGTCTGTCAGACCAGAGCATTTCCCATCTATGTTCTGACAGTACAATGAGAGGGTTTCTGTCAGACCAGAGCACTTCCCATCTATGTTCTGACAGTACAATGAGAGAGTGTATGTCAGACCAGAGCACTTCCCATCTATGTTCTGACAGTACAATGAGAGGGTGTCTGTCAGACCAGAGCACTTCCCATCTATGTTCTGACAGTACAATGAGAGGGTGTATGTCAGACCAGAGCACTTCCCATCTATGTTCTGACAGTACAATGAGAGGTTGTATGTCAGACCAGAGCACTTCCCATCTATGTTCTAACAGTACAATGAGAGGGTGTCGGTCAGACCAGAGCACTTCCCATCTATGTTCTGTACAATGAGAGGGTGTCTGTCAGACCAGAGCACTTCCCATCTATGTTCTGTACAATGAGAGGGTGTCTGTCAGACCAGAGCACTTCCCATCTATGTTCTGACAGTACAATGAGAGGGTGTCGGTCAGACCAGAGCACTTCCCATCTATGTTCTGACAGTACAATGAGAGGGTGTCTGTCAGGCCAGAGCACTTCCCATCTATGTTCTGACAGTACAATGAGAGGGTGTCTGTCAGACCAGAGCACTTCCCATCTATGTTCTGACTGTACAATGAGAGGGTGTCGGTCAGACCAGAGCACTTCCCATCTATGTTCTGACAGTACAATGAGAGGGTGTCGGTCAGACCAGAGCACTTCCCATCCATGTTCTGACTGTACAATGAGAGGGTGTCGGTCAGACCAGAGCACTTCCCATCTATGTTCTGACAGTACAATGAGAGGGTGTCTGTCAGACCAGAGCACTTCCCATCTATGTTCTGACAGTACAATGAGAGAGTGTCTGTCAGACCAGAGCACTTCCCATCTATGTTCTGACAGTACAATGAGAGGGTGTATGTCAGACCAGAGCACTTCCCATCTATGTTCTGACAGTACAATGAGAGGGTGTCTGTCAGACCAGAGCACTTCCCATCTATGTTCTGTACAATGAGAGGGTGTCTGTCAGACCAGAGCATTTCCCATCTATGTTCTGACAGTACAATGAGATGGTGTATGTCAGACCAGAGCACTTCCCATCTATGTTCTGACAGTACAATGAGAGGGTGTCGGTCAGACCAGAGCACTTCCCATCTACGTTCTGACAGTACAATGAGAGGGTTTCTGTCAGACCAGAGCACTTCCCATCTATGTTCTGACAGTACAATGAGAGGGTGTATGTCAGACCAGAGCACTTCCCATCTATGTTCTGACAGTACAATGAGAGAGTGTCTGTCAGACCAGAGCACTTCCCATCTATGTTCTGACAGTACAATGAGAGGGTGTCTGTCAGACCAGAGCACTTCCCATCTATGTTCTGACAGTACAATGAGAGAGTGTCTGTCAGACCAGAGCACTTCCCATCTATGTTCTGACAGTACAATGAGAGGGTGTCGGTCAGACCAGAGCACTTCCCATCTTTGTTCTGACAGTACAATGAGAGGGTGTCGGTCAGACCAGAGCACTTCCCATCTATGTTCTGACAGTACAATGAGAGGGTGTCTGTCAGACCAGAGCACTTCCCATCTATGTTCTGACCGTACAATGAGAGGGTGTCGGTCAGACCAGAGCATTTCCCATCTATGTTCTGTACAATGAGAGGGTGTCTGTCAGACCAGAGCACTTCCCATCTATGTTCTGACCGTACAATAAGAGGGTGTCGGTCAGACCAGAGCATTTCCCATCTATGTTCTGACAGTACAATGAGAGGGTGTCTGTCAGACCAGAGCACTTCCCATCTATGTTCTGACAGTACAATGAGAGGGTTTCTGTCAGACCAGAGCACTCCCCATCTATGTTCTGACTGTACAATGAGAGGGTTTCTGTCAGACCAGAGCACTTCCCATCTATGTTCTGACAGTACAATGAGAGGGTGTCTGTCAGACCAGAGCACTTCCCATCTATGTTCTGTACAATGAGAGGGTGTCGGTCAGACCAGAGCACTTCCCATCTATGTTCTGACAGTACAATGAGAGGGTGTCTGTCAGACCAGAGCACTTCCCATCTATGTTCTGACAGTACAATGAGAGGGTGTCTGTCAGACCAGAGCACTTCCCATCTATGTTCTGACAGTACAATGAGAGGGTGTCGGTCAGACCAGAGCACTTCCCATCTATGTTCTGACTGTACAATGAGAGGGTTTCTGTCAGACCAGAGCACTTCCCATCTATGTTCTGACTGTACAATGAGAGGGTGTCGGTCAGACCAGAGCACTTCCCATCTATGTTCTGACCGTACAATGAGAGGGTGTCTGTCAGACCAGAGCACTTCCCATCTATGTTCTGTACAATGAGAGGGTGTCTGTCAGACCAGAGCATTTCCCATCTATGTTCTGACAGTACAATGAGAGGTTGTCTGTCAGACCAGAGCACTTCCCATCTATGTTCTGACAGTACAATGAGAGGGTTTCTGTCAGACCAGAGCACTTCCCATCTATGTTCTGACAGTACAATGAGAGGGTGTCTGTCAGACCAGAGCACTTCCCATCTATGTTCTGTACAATGAGAGGGTGTCGGTCAGACCAGAGCACTTCCCATCTATGTTCTGACAGTACAATGAGAGGGTGTCTGTCAGACCAGAGCACTTCCCATCTATGTTCTGACTGTACAATGAGAGGGTTTCTGTCAGACCAGAGCACTTCCCATCTATGTTCTGACAGTACAATGAGAGGGTGTCTGTCAGACCAGAGCACTTCCCATCTATGTTCTGACTGTACAATGAGAGGGTGTCGGTCCGACCAGAGCACTTCCCATCTATGTTCTGACCGTACAATGAGAGGGTGTCGGTCAGACCAGAGCACTTCCCATCTATGTTCTGTACAATGAGATGGTGTCGGTCAGACCAGAGCACTTCCCAGCTTTGTTCTGACTGTACAATGAGAGGGTGTCTGTCAGACCAGAGCACTTCCCATCTATGTTCTGACAGTACAATGAGAGGGTGTCTGTCAGACCAGAGCACTTCCCATCTATGTTCTGACAGTACAATGAGAGGGTTTCTGTCAGACCAGAGCACTTCCCATCTATGTTCTGACAGTATAATGAGAGAGTGTATGTCAGACCAGAGCACTTCCCATCTATGTTCGGACAGTACAATGAGAGGGTGTCTGTCAGACCAGAGCACTTCCCATCTATGTTCTGACAGTACAATGAGAGGGTGTCTGTCAGACCAGAGCACTTCCCATCTATGTTCTGACAGTACAATGGGAGGGTGTCTGTCAGACCAGAGCATTTCCCATCTATGTTCTGACAGTACAATGAGAGGGTTTCTGTCAGACCAGAGCACTTCCCATCTATGTTCTGACAGTACAATGAGAGAGTGTATGTCAGACCAGAGCACTTCCCATCTATGTTCTGACAGTACAATGAGAGGGTGTCTGTCAGACCAGAGCACTTCCCATCTATGTTCTGACAGTACAATGAGAGGGTGTATGTCAGACCAGAGCACTTCCCATCTATGTTCTGACAGTACAATGAGAGGTTGTATGTCAGACCAGAGCACTTCCCATCTATGTTCTGACAGTACAATGAGAGGGTGTCGGTCAGACCAGAGCACTTCCCATCTATGTTCTGTACAATGAGAGGGTGTCTGTCAGACCAGAGCACTTCCCATCTATGTTCTGTACAATGAGAGGGTGTCTGTCAGACCAGAGCACTTCCCATCTATGTTCTGACAGTACAATGAGAGGGTGTCGGTCAGACCAGAGCACTTCCCATCTATGTTCTGACAGTACAATGAGAGGGTGTCTGTCAGGCCAGAGCACTTCCCATCTATGTTCTGACAGTACAATGAGAGGGTGTCTGTCAGACCAGAGCACTTCCCATCTATGTTCTGACTGTACAATGAGAGGGTGTCGGTCAGACCAGAGCACTTCCCATCTATGTTCTGACAGTACAATGAGAGGGTGTCGGTCAGACCAGAGCACTTCCCATCCATGTTCTGACTGTACAATGAGAGGGTGTCGGTCAGACCAGAGCACTTCCCATCTATGTTCTGACAGTACAATGAGAGAGTGTCTGTCAGACCAGAGCACTTCCCATCTATGTTCTGACAGTACAATGAGAGGGTGTATGTCAGACCAGAGCACTTCCCATCTATGTTCTGACAGTACAATGAGAGGGTGTCTGTCAGACCAGAGCACTTCCCATCTATGTTCTGTACAATGAGAGGGTGTCTGTCAGACCAGAGCATTTCCCATCTATGTTCTGACAGTACAATGAGAGGGTGTATGTCAGACCAGAGCACTTCCCATCTATGTTCTGACAGTACAATGAGAGGGTGTCGGTCAGACCAGAGCACTTCCCATCTACGTTCTGACAGTACAATGAGAGGGTTTCTGTCAGACCAGAGCACTTCCCATCTATGTTCTGACAGTACAATGAGAGGGTGTATGTCAGACCAGAGCACTTCCCATCTATGTTCTGACAGTACAATGAGAGAGTGTCTGTCAGACCAGAGCACTT
Source organism: Chirona hameri (assembly GCA_036785665.1). Taxonomy (NCBI): domain Eukaryota; kingdom Metazoa; phylum Arthropoda; class Thecostraca; order Balanomorpha; family Balanidae; genus Chirona; species Chirona hameri. The sequence continues at coordinate 51,489 of JAXIVJ010005895.1, forward strand.
CCCATCTATGTTCTGACAGTACAATGAGAGGGTGTCTGTCAGACCAGAGCACTTCCCATCTATGTTCTGACAGTACAATGAGAGAGTGTCTGTCAGACCAGAGCACTTCCCATCTATGTTCTGACAGTACAATGAGAGGGTGTCGGTCAGACCAGAGCACTTCCCATCTTTGTTCTGACAGTACAATGAGAGGGTGTCGGTCAGACCAGAGCACTTCCCATCTATGTTCTGACAGTACAATGAGAGGGTGTCTGTCAGACCAGAGCACTTCCCATCTATGTTCTGACCGTACAATGAGAGGGTGTCGGTCAGACCAGAGCATTTCCCATCTATGTTCTGTACAATGAGAGGGTGTCTGTCAGACCAGAGCACTTCCCATCTATGTTCTGACCGTACAATAAGAGGGTGTCGGTCAGACCAGAGCATTTCCCATCTATGTTCTGACAGTACAATGAGAGGGTGTCTGTCAGACCAGAGCACTTCCCATCTATGTTCTGACAGTACAATGAGAGGGTTTCTGTCAGACCAGAGCACTCCCCATCTATGTTCTGACTGTACAATGAGAGGGTTTCTGTCAGACCAGAGCACTTCCCATCTATGTTCTGACAGTACAATGAGAGGGTGTCTGTCAGACCAGAGCACTTCCCATCTATGTTCTGTACAATGAGAGGGTGTCGGTCAGACCAGAGCACTTCCCATCTATGTTCTGACAGTACAATGAGAGGGTGTCTGTCAGACCAGAGCACTTCCCATCTATGTTCTGACAGTACAATGAGAGGGTGTCTGTCAGACCAGAGCACTTCCCATCTATGTTCTGACAGTACAATGAGAGGGTGTCGGTCAGACCAGAGCACTTCCCATCTATGTTCTGACTGTACAATGAGAGGGTTTCTGTCAGACCAGAGCACTTCCCATCTATGTTCTGACTGTACAATGAGAGGGTGTCGGTCAGACCAGAGCACTTCCCATCTATGTTCTGACCGTACAATGAGAGGGTGTCTGTCAGACCAGAGCACTTCCCATCTATGTTCTGTACAATGAGAGGGTGTCTGTCAGACCAGAGCATTTCCCATCTATGTTCTGACAGTACAATGAGAGGTTGTCTGTCAGACCAGAGCACTTCCCATCTATGTTCTGACAGTACAATGAGAGGGTTTCTGTCAGACCAGAGCACTTCCCATCTATGTTCTGACAGTACAATGAGAGGGTGTCTGTCAGACCAGAGCACTTCCCATCTATGTTCTGTACAATGAGAGGGTGTCGGTCAGACCAGAGCACTTCCCATCTATGTTCTGACAGTACAATGAGAGGGTGTCTGTCAGACCAGAGCACTTCCCATCTATGTTCTGACTGTACAATGAGAGGGTTTCTGTCAGACCAGAGCACTTCCCATCTATGTTCTGACAGTACAATGAGAGGGTGTCTGTCAGACCAGAGCACTTCCCATCTATGTTCTGACTGTACAATGAGAGGGTGTCGGTCCGACCAGAGCACTTCCCATCTATGTTCTGACCGTACAATGAGAGGGTGTCGGTCAGACCAGAGCACTTCCCATCTATGTTCTGTACAATGAGAGGGTGTCGGTCAGACCAGAGCACTTCCCAGCTTTGTTCTGACTGTACAATGAGAGGGTGTCTGTCAGACCAGAGCACTTCCCATCTATGTTCTGACAGTACAATGAGAGGGTGTCTGTCAGACCAGAGCACTTCCCATCTATGTTCTGTACAATGAGAGGGTGTCGGTCAGACCAGAGCACTTCCCATCTATGTTCTGTACAATGAGAGGGTGTCGGTCAGACCAGAGCACTTCCCAGCTATGTTCTGACAGTACAATGAGAGGGTGTCTGTCAGACCAGAGCACTTCCCATCTATGTTCTCACCGTACAATGAGAGGGTGTCTGTCAGACCAGAGCACTTCCCATCTATGTTCTGACAGTACAATGCGAGAGTGTATGTCAGACCAGAGCACTTCCCATCTATGTTCTGACAGTACAATGAGAGGGTGTCTGTCAGACCAGAGCACTTCCCATCTATGTTCTGACAGTACAATGAGAGGGTGTCTGTCAGACCAGAGCACTTCCCATCTATGTTCTGACAGTACAATGGGAGGGTGTCTGTCAGACCAGAGCATTTCCCATCTATGTTCTGACAGTACAATGAGAGGGTTTCTGTCAGACCAGAGCACTTCCCATCTATGTTCTGACAGTACAATGAGAGAGTGTATGTCAGACCAGAGCACTTCCCATCTATGTTCTGACAGTACAATGAGAGGGTGTCTGTCAGACCAGAGCACTTCCCATCTATGTTCTGACAGTACAATGAGAGGGTGTATGTCAGACCAGAGCACTTCCCATCTATGTTCTGACAGTACAATGAGAGGTTGTATGTCAGACCAGAGCACTTCCCATCTATGTTCTGACAGTACAATGAGAGGGTGTCGGTCAGACCAGAGCACTTCCCATCTATGTTCTGTACAATGAGAGGGTGTCTGTCAGACCAGAGCACTTCCCATCTATGTTCTGTACAATGAGAGGGTGTCTGTCAGACCAGAGCACTTCCCATCTATGTTCTGACAGTACAATGAGAGGGTGTCGGTCAGACCAGAGCACTTCCCATCTATGTTCTGACAGTACAATGAGAGGGTGTCTGTCAGGCCAGAGCACTTCCCATCTATGTTCTGACAGTACAATGAGAGGGTGTCTGTCAGACCAGAGCACTTCCCATCTATGTTCTGACTGTACAATGAGAGGGTGTCGGTCAGACCAGAGCACTTCCCATCTATGTTCTGACAGTACAATGAGAGGGTGTCGGTCAGACCAGAGCACTTCCCATCTATGTTCTGACTGTACAATGAGAGGGTGTCGGTCAGACCAGAGCACTTCCCATCTATGTTCTGACAGTACAATGAGAGGGTGTCTGTCAGACCAGAGCACTTCCCATCTATGTTCTGACAGTACAATGAGAGAGTGTCTGTCAGACCAGAGCACTTCCCATCTATGTTCTGACAGTACAATGAGAGGGTGTATGTCAGACCAGAGCACTTCCCATCTATGTTCTGACAGTACAATGAGAGGGTGTCTGTCAGACCAGAGCACTTCCCATCTATGTTCTGTACAATGAGAGGGTGTCTGTCAGACCAGAGCATTTCCCATCTATGTTCTGACAGTACAATGAGAGGGTGTATGTCAGACCAGAGCACTTCCCATCTATGTTCTGACAGTACAATGAGAGGGTGTCGGTCAGACCAGAGCACTTCCCATCTACGTTCTGACAGTACAATGAGAGGGTTTCTGTCAGACCAGAGCACTTCCCATCTATGTTCTGACAGTACAATGAGAGGGTGTATGTCAGACCAGAGCACTTCCCATCTATGTTCTGACAGTACAATGAGAGAGTGTCTGTCAGACCAGAGCACTTCCCATCTATGTTCTGACAGTACAATGAGAGGGTGTCTGTCAGACCAGAGCACTTCCCATCTATGTTCTGACAGTACAATGAGAGAGTGTCTGTCAGACCAGAGCACTTCCCATCTATGTTCTGACAGTACAATGAGAGGGTGTCGGTCAGACCAGAGCACTTCCCATCTTTGTTCTGACAGTACAATGAGAGGGTGTCGGTCAGACCAGAGCACTTCCCATCTATGTTCTGACAGTACAATGAGAGGGTGTCTGTCAGACCAGAGCACTTCCCATCTATGTTCTGACCGTACAATGAGAGGGTGTCGGTCAGACCAGAGCATTTCCCATCTATGTTCTGTACAATGAGAGGGTGTCTGTCAGACCAGAGCACTTCCCATCTATGTTCTGACCGTACAATAAGAGGGTGTCGGTCAGACCAGAGCATTTCCCATCTATGTTCTGACAGTACAATGAGAGGGTGTCTGTCAGACCAGAGCACTTCCCATCTATGTTCTGACAGTACAATGAGAGGGTTTCTGTCAGACCAGAGCACTTCCCATCTATGTTCTGACTGTACAATGAGAGGGTTTCTGTCAGACCAGAGCACTTCCCATCTATGTTCTGACAGTACAATGAGAGGGTGTCGGTCAGACCAGAGCACTTCCCATCTATGTTCTGACAGTACAATGAGAGAGTGTCTGTCAGACCAGAACACTTCCCATCTATGTTCTGACAGTACAATGAGAGAGTGTCTGTCAGACCAGAGCACTTTCCATCTATGTTCTGACTGTACAATGAGAGGGTGTCTGTCAGACCAGAGCACTTCCCATCTATGTTCTGACCGTACAATGAGAGGGTGTCGGTCAGACCAGAGCATTTCCCATCTATGTTCTGACAGTACAATGAGAGGGTGTCTGTCAGACCAGAGCACTTCCCATCTATGTTCTGACAGTACAATGCGAGGGTTTCTGTCAGACCAGAGCACTTCCCATCTATGTTCTGACTGTACAATGAGAGGGTGTCGGTCAGACCAGAGCACTTCCCATCTATGTCCTGACAGTACAATGAGAGGGTGTCTGTCAGACCAGAGCACTTCCCATCTATGTTCTGACAGTACAATGAGAGGGTTTCTGTCAGACCAGAGCACTTCCCATCTATGTTCTGACAATGAGAGAGTGTCTGTCAGACCAGAGCACTTCCCATCTATGTTCTGACAGTACAATGAGAGGGTGTCGGTCAGACCAGAGCACTTCCCATCTATGTTCTGACAGTACAATGAGAGGGTGTCTGTCAGACCAGAGCACTTTCCATCTATGTTCTGACTGTACAATGAGAGGGTGTCGGTCAGACCAGAGCACTTCCCATCTATGTTCTGACAGTACAATGAGAGGGTGTCTGTCATACCAGAGCACTTCCCATCTATGTTCTGTACAATGAGAGGGTGTCTGTCAGACCAGAGCACTTCCCATCTATGTTCTGACAGTACAATGAGAGGGTGTCGGTCAGACCAGAGCACTTCCCATCTATGTTCTGACAGTACAATGAGAGGGTGTCGGTCAGACCAGAGCACTTCCCATCTATGTTCTGACAGTACAATGAGAGGGTGTCGGTCAGACCAGAGCACTTCCCATCTATTTTCTGACAGTACAATGAGAGAGTGTCTGTCAGACCAGAGCACTTCCCATCTATGTTCTGACAGTACAATGAGAGAGTGTCTGTCAGACCAGAGCACTTCCCATCTATGTTCTGACCGTACAATGAGAGGGTGTCTGTCAGACCAGATCACTTCCCATCTATGTTCTGACCGTACAATGAGAGGGTGTCTGTCAGACCAGAGCATTTCCCATCTATGTTCTGACTGTACAATGAGAGGGTGTCTGTCAGACCAGAGCACTTCCCATCTATGTTCTGACTGTACAATGAGAGGGTTTCTGTCAGACCAGAGCACTTCCCATCTATGTTCTGACAGTACAATGAGAGGGTGTCTGTCAGACCAGAGCACTTCCCATCTATGTTCTGACAGTACAATGAGAGGGTGTCTGTCAGACCAGAGCACTTCCCATCTATGTTCTGACAGTACAATGAGAGGGTGTCGGTCAGACCAGAGCACTTCCCATCTATGTTCTGACAGTACAATGAGAGAGTGTCGGTCAGACCAGAGCACTTCCCATCTATGTTCTGACAGTACAATGAGAGGGTGTCGGTCAGACCAGAGCACTTCCCATCTATGTTCTGACAGTACAATGAGAGAGTGTCTGTCAGACCAGAGCACTTCCCATCTATGTTCTGACAGTACAATGAGAGGGTGTCGGTCAGACCAGAGCACTTCCCATCTATGTTCTGACAGTACAATGAGAGGGTGTCGGTCAGACCAGAGCACTTCCCATCTATGTTCTGACTGTACAATGAGAGGGTTTCTGTCAGACCAGAGCACTTCCCATCTATGTTCTGACTGTACAATGAGAGGGTGTCGGTCCGACCAGAACACTTCCCATCTATGTTCTGACCGTACAATGAGAGGGTGTCGGTCAGACCAGAGCACTTCCCATCTATGTTCTGACAGTACAATGAGAGGGTTTCTGTCAGACCAGAGCACTTCCCATCTATGTTCTGACTGTACAATGAGAGGGTTTCTGTCAGACCAGAGCACTTCCCATCTATGTTCTGACAGTACAATGAGAGGGTGTCGGTCAGACCAGAGCACTTCCCATCTATGTTCTGACAGTACAATGAGAGAGTGTCTGTCAGACCAGACCACTTCCCATCTATGTTCTGACAGTACAATGAGAGAGTGTCTGTCAGACCAGAGCACTTTCCATCTATGTTCTGACTGTACAATGAGAGGGTGTCTGTCAGACCAGAGCACTTCCCATCTATGTTCTGACCGTACAATGAGAGGGTGTCGGTCAGACCAGAGCATTTCCCATCTATGTTCTGACAGTACAATGAGAGGGTGTCTGTCAGACCAGAGCACTTCCCATCTATGTTCTGACAGTACAATGCGAGGGTTTCTGTCAGACCAGAGCACTTCCCATCTATTTTCTGACTGTACAATGAGAGGGTGTCGGTCAGACCAGAGCACTTCCCATCTATGTTCTGACAGTACAATGAGAGGGTGTCTGTCAGACCAGAGCACTTCCCATCTATGTTCTGACAGTACAATGAGAGGGTTTCTGTCAGACCAGAGCACTTCCCATCTATGTTCTGACAATGAGAGAGTGTCTGTCAGACCAGAGCACTTCCCATCTATGTTCTGACAGTACAATGAGAGGGTGTCGGTCAGACCAGAGCACTTCCCATCTATGTTCTGACAGTACAATGAGAGGGTGTCTGTCAGACCAGAGCACTTCCCATCTATGTTCTGACTGTACAATGAGAGGGTGTCGGTCAGACCAGAGCACTTCCCATCTATGTTCTGACAGTACAATGAGAGGGTGTCTGTCATACCAGAGCACTTCCCATCTATGTTCTGTACAATGAGAGGGTGTCTGTCAGACCAGAGCACTTCCCATCTATGTTCTGACAGTACAATGAGAGGGTGTCGGTCAGACCAGAGCACTTCCCATCTATGTTCTGACAGTACAATGAGAGGGTGTCGGTCAGACCAGAGCACTTCCCATCTATGTTCTGACAGTACAATGAGAGGGTGTCGGTCAGACCAGAGCACTTCCCATCTATGTTCTGACAGTACAATGAGAGAGTGTCTGTCAGACCAGAGCACTTCCCATCTATGTTCTGACAGTACAATGAGAGGGTTTCTGTCAGACCAGAGCACTTCCCATCTATGTTCTGACTGTACAATGCGAGAGTGTCTGTCAGACCAGAGCACTTCCCATCTATGTTCTGACAGTACAATGAGAGAGTGTCTGTCATACCAGAGCACTTCCCATCTATGTTCTGACCGTACAATGAGAGGGTGTCTGTCAGACCAGATCACTTCCCATCTATTTTCTGACCGTACAATGAGAGGGTGTCTGTCAGACCAGAGCATTTCCCATCTATGTTCTGACTGTACAATGAGAGGGTGTCTGTCAGACCAGAGCACTTCCCATCTATGTTCTGACTGTACAATGAGAGGGTTTCTGTCAGACCAGAGCACTTCCCATCTATGTTCTGACAGTACAATGAGAGGGTGTCTGTCAGACCAGAGCACTTCCCATCTATGTTCTGACAGTACAATGAGAGGGTGTCTGTCAGACCAGAGCACTTCCCATCTATGTTCTGACAGTACAATGAGAGGGTGTCGGTCAGACCAGAGCACTTCCCATCTATGTTCTGACAGTACAATGAGAGAGTGTCGGTCAGACCAGAGCACTTCCCATCTATGTTCTGACAGTACAATGAGAGGGTGTCGGTCAGACCAGAGCACTTCCCATCTATGTTCTGACAGTACAATGAGAGAGTGTCTGTCAGACCAGAGCACTTCCCATCTATGTTCTGACAGTACAATGAGAGGGTGTCGGTCAGACCAGAGCACTTCCCATCTATGTTCTGACAGTACAATGAGAGGGTGTCGGTCAGACCAGAGCACTTCCCATCTATGTTCTGACTGTACAATGAGAGGGTTTCTGTCAGACCAGAGCACTTCCCATCTATGTTCTGACTGTACAATGAGAGGGTGTCGGTCCGACCAGAACACTTCCCATCTATGTTCTGACCGTACAATGAGAGGGTGTCGGTCAGACCAGAGCACTTCCCATCTATGTTCTGTACAATGAGAGGGTGTCGGTCAGACCAGAGCACTTCCCAGCTATGTTCTGACTGTACAATGAGAGGGTGTCTGTCAGACCAGAGCACTTCCCATCTATGTTCTGACTGTACAATGAGAGGGTGTCTGTCAGACCAGAGCACTTCCCATCTATGTTCTGACAGTACAATGAGAGGGTGTCTGTCAGACCAGAGCACTTCCCATCTATGTTCTGTACAATGAGAGGGTGTCGGTCAGACCAGAGCACTTCCCATCTATGTTCTGTACAATGAGAGGGTGTCGGTCAGACCAGAGCACTTCCCAGCTATGTTCTGACAGTACAATGAGAGGGTGTCTGTCGGACCAGAGCACTTCCCATCTATGTTCTGACCGTACAATGAGAGGGTGTGTCAGACCAGAGCACTTCCCATCTATGTTCTGACAGTACAATGAGAGAGTGTATGTCAGACCAGAGCACTTCCCATCTATGTTCTGGCAGTACAATGAGAGGGTGTCTGTCAGACCAGAGCACTTCCCATCTATGTTCTGACAGTACAATGAGAGGGTTTCTGTCAGACCAGAGCACTTCCCATCTATATTCTGACAGTACAATGAGAGAGTGTATGTCAGACCAGAGCACTTCCCATCTATGTTCTGACAGTACAATGAGAGGGTGTCTGTCAGACCAGAGCATTTCCCATCTATGTTCTGACAGTACAATGAGAGGGTGTCTGTCCGACCAGAGCACTTCCCATCTATGTTCTGACAGTACAATGGGAGGGTGTCTGTCAGACCAGAGCATTTCCCATCTATGTTCTGACAGTACAATGAGAGGGTTTCTGTCAGACCAGAGCACTTCCCATCTATGTTCTGACAGTACAATGAGAGAGTGTATGTCAGACCAGAGCACTTCCCATCTATGTTCTGACAGTACAATGAGAGGGTGTCTGTCAGACCAGAGCACTTCCCATCTATGTTCTGTCAGTACAATGAGAGGGTGTATGTCAGACCAGAGCACTTCCCATCTATGTTCTGACAGTACAATGAGAGGTTGTATGTCAGACCAGAGCACTTCCCATCTATGTTCTGACAGTACAATGAGAGGGTGTCGGTCAGACCAGAGCACTTCCCATCTATGTTCTGTACAATGAGAGGGTGTCTGTCAGACCAGAGCACTTCCCATCTATGTTCTGTACAATGAGAGGGTGTCTGTCAGACCAGAGCACTTCCCATCTATGTTCTGACAGTACAATGAGAGGGTGTCGGTCAGACCAGAGCACTTCCCATCTATGTTCTGACAGTACAATGAGAGGGTGTCTGTCAGGCCAGAGCACTTCCCATCTATGTTCTGACAGTACAATGAGAGGGTGTCTGTCAGACCAGAGCACTTCCCATCTATGTTCTGACTGTACAATGAGAGGGTGTCGGTCAGACCAGAGCACTTCCCATCTATGTTCTGACAGTACAATGAGAGGGTGTCGGTCAGACCAGAGCACTTCCCATCTATGTTCTGACTGTACAATGAGAGGGTGTCGGTCAGACCAGAGCACTTCCCATCTATGTTCTGACAGTACAATGAGAGGGTGTCTGTCAGACCAGAGCACTTCCCATCTATGTTCTGACAGTACAATGAGAGAGTGTCTGTCAGACCAGAGCACTTCCCATCTATGTTCTGACAGTACAATGAGAGGGTGTATGTCAGACCAGAGCACTTCCCATCTATGTTCTGACAGTACAATGAGAGGGTGTCAGTCAGACCAGAGCACTTCCCATCTATGTTCTGTACAATGAGAGGGTGTCTGTCAGACCAGAGTATTTCCCATCTATGTTCTGACAGTACAATGAGAGGGTGTATGTCAGACCAGAGCACTTCCCATCTATGTTCTGACAGTACAATGAGAGGGTGTCGGTCAGACCAGAGCACTTCCCATCTACGTTCTGACAGTACAATGAGAGGGTTTCTGTCAGACCAGAGCACTTCCCATCTATGTTCTGACAGTACAATGAGAGGGTGTATGTCAGACCAGAGCACTTCCCATCTATGTTCTGACAGTACAATGAGAGAGTGTCTGTCAGACCAGAGCACTTCCCATCTATGTTCTGACAGTACAATGAGAGGGTGTCTGTCAGACCAGAGCACTTCCCATCTATGTTCTGACAGTACAATGAGAGAGTGTCTGTCAGACCAGAGCACTTCCCATCTATGTTCTGACAGTACAATGAGAGGGTGTCGGTCAGACCAGAGCACTTCCCATCTATGTTCTGACAGTACAATGAGAGGGTGTCGGTCAGACCAGAGCACTTCCCATCTATGTTCTGACAGTACAATGAGAGGGTGTCTGTCAGACCAGAGCACTTCCCATCTATGTTCTGACCGTACAATGAGAGGGTGTCGGTCAGACCAGAGCATTTCCCATCTATGTTCTGTACAATGAGAGGGTGTCTGTCAGACCAGAGCACTTCCCATCTATGTTCTGACCGTACAATGAGAGGGTGTCGGTCAGACCAGAGCATTTCCCATCTATGTTCTGACAGTACAATGAGAGGGTGTCTGTCAGACCAGAGCACTTCCCATCTATGTTCTGACAACACAATGAGAGGGTTTCTGTCAGACCAGAGCACTTCCCATCTATGTTCTGACTGTACAATGAGAGGGTTTCTGTCAGACCAGAGCACTTCCCATCTATCTGACAGTACAATGAGAGGGTGTCGGTCAGACCAGAGCACTTCCCATCTATGTTCTGACAGTACAATGAGAGGGTTTCTGTCAGACCAGAGCACTTCCCATCTATGTTTTGACAATGAGAGAGTGTCTGTCAGACCAGAGCACTTCCCATCTATGTTCTGACAGTACAATGAGAGGGTGTCGGTCAGACCAGAGCACTTCCCATCTATGTTCTGACAGTACAATGAGAGGGTGTCTGTCAGACCAGAGCACTTCCCATCTATGTTCTGACTGTACAATGAGAGGGTGTCGGTCAGACCAGAGCACTTCCCATCTATGTTCTGACAGTACAATGAGAGGGTGTCTGTCATACCAGAGCACTTCCCATCTATGTTCTGTACAATGAGAGGGTGTCTGTCAGACCAGAGCACTTCCCATCTATGTTCTGACAGTACAATGAGAGGGTGTCGGTCAGACCAGAGCACTTCCCATCTATGTTCTGACAGTACAATGAGAGGGTGTCGGTCAGACCAGAGCACTTCCCATCTATGTTCTGACAGTACAATGAGAGGGTGTCGGTCAGACCAGAGCACTTCCCATCTATGTTCTGACAGTACAATGAGAGAGTGTCTGTCAGACCAGAGCACTTCCCATCTATGTTCTGACAGTACAATGAGAGGGTTTCTGTCAGACCAGAGCACTTCCCATCTATGTTCTGACTGTACAATGCGAGAGTGTCTGTCAGACCAGAGCACTTCCCATCTATGTTCTGACAGTACAATGAGAGAGTGTCTGTCAGACCAGAGCACTTCCCATCTATGTTCTGACCGTACAATGAGAGGGTGTCTGTCAGCCCAGATCACTTCCCATCTATGTTCTGACCGTACAATGAGAGGGTGTCTGTCAGACCAGAGCATTTCCCATCTATGTTCTGACTGTACAATGAGAGGGTGTCTGTCAGACCAGAGCACTTCCCATCTATGTTCTGACTGTACAATGAGAGGGTTTCTGTCAGACCAGAGCACTTCCCATCTATGTTCTGACAGTACAATGAGAGGGTGTCTGTCAGACCAGAGCACTTCCCATCTATGTTCTGACAGTACAATGAGAGGGTGTCTGTCAGACCAGAGCACTTCCCATCTATGTTCTGACAGTACAATGAGAGGGTGTCGGTCAGACCAGAGCACTTCCCATCTATGTTCTGACAGTACAATGAGAGAGTGTCTGTCAGACCAGAGCACTTCCCATCTATGTTCTGACAGTACAATGAGAGGGTGTCGGTCAGACCAGAGCACTTCCCATCTATGTTCTGACAGTACAATGAGAGAGTGTCTGTCAGACCAGAGCACTTCCCATCTATGTTCTGACAGTACAATGAGAGGGTGTCGGTCAGACCAGAGCACTTCCCATCTATGTTCTGACAGTACAATGAGAGAGTGTCTGTCAGACCAGAGCACTTCCCATCTATGTTCTGACAGTACAATGAGAGGGTGTCTGTCAGACCAGAGCACTTCCCATCTATGTTCTGACAGTACAATGAGAGGGTGTATGTCAGACCAGAGCACTTCCCATCTATGTTCTGTACAATGAGAGGGTGTCGGTCAGACCAGAGCATTTCCCATCTATGTTCTGACAGTACAATGAGAGGGTGTCGGTCAGACCAGAGCACTTCCCATCTATGTTCTGACTGTACAATGAGAGGGTGTCGGTCAGACCAGAGCACTTCCCATCTATGTTCTGACAGTACAATGAGAGGGTGTCTGTCAGACCAGAGCACTACCCATCTATGTTCTGACAGTACAATGAGAGGGTGTCGGTCAGACCAGAGCACTTCCCATCTATGTTCTGACAGTACAATGAGAGGGTGTCTGTCAGACCAGAGCACTTCCCATCTATGTTCTGACGGCCGTTTTGCTGAAGACGCATATACGGTACGGCATATACTCGTATGCATGACGCAAAGGAGTCAGGAAGGAAGGACTAGAGCCGGACGAGCAGCGCTGTGCATGTATTTCCTATCAGAGGCAGGGCATCCGCCCGGCTCCGTCCGGCGCCTCGCGTTCTGCCAAACGCTGCTTCCCACGGGAAAACGCCACCGATCGGCGATGACGGCCGCTGCTGAAATTCTGCAGCAGTGCGAAATTCGCCCGTCACACCGCCAGATACAAATGAAATATAGTCGGGACGGGAGACAGCGGAGAGAGAACGCGCCGACTGGCTGACTGGCCCCAGTATTGGACACGCCGACTGGCTGACTGGCCCCAGTATTGGACACGCCGACTGGCTGACTGGCCCCCGTATTGGACACGCCGACTGGCTGACTGGCCCCAGTATTGGACACGCCGACTGGCTGACTGGCCCCAGTATTGGACACGCCGACTGGCTGACTGGCCCCAGTATTGGACGCGCCGACTGGGTGACTGGCCCCAGTATTGGACACGCCGACTGGCTGACTGGCCCCAGTATTGGACACGCCGACTGGCTGACTTGCCCCAGTATTAGACACGCCGACTGGCTGACTGGCCCCAGTATTGGACGCGCCGACTGGCTGACTGGCCCCATTATTGGACACGCCGACTGGCTGACTGGCCCCAGTATTGGACACGCCGACTGGCTGACTGGCCCCAGTATTGGACACGCCGTATAGTGTTGGAGGACATCAAGGGCAAATCCCCCCCTCCCAGAGGAATCTGGGGAGGGGGGGGGGGGGGGCATTCAATATAAGTATGCCCCCGTCACGTGTTCCCAATTTATCATAAAATCGTAAAAATTGTCTTTGCAGGAGTCAAAATCCAGCTATCCACAGTCAAAAAGGGGGAAATTTCGCGCGGATTCGCGTCATGACACAAGTTTCGCAATTGCGTATACAAATTTGGAAAATGGGAAAATGGATTCCATTCACCCGGCATTGGCTGGGGTCTCAGCCGAGCTCCATATTGGCGGGGGCATTTTTCGCCCCTGGTTATCTTCCGAACCAATAACCGCAGCGAGACGCGCAAAGCAGCAATCGAAAGCCCTCCATGAGACGCATCCAAAGCATACATGAAATTTTACAAATACAATCACATGTCAGGTCACGGTCAGGTCAAAAAGTAAAATTAAGATATTTGAGTTTTTGGGCCATACCGTCCATCCAAAGGCTTAGATTGCGACTATTATCGTACAAAGTGCTCTCAAAGGTATAATACATATCCCGCTGTCTGTCTGTCTGTCTGTCTGTCTGTCTGTCTGTCTGTCTGTCTGTCTGTCTGTCTGTCTGTCTGTCTGTCTGTCTGTCTGTCTGTCTGTCTGTCTGTCTGTCTGTCTGTCTGTCTGTCTGTCTGTCTGTCTGTCTGTCTGTCTGTCTGTCTGTCTGTCTGTCTGTCTGTCTGTCTGTCTGTCTGTCTGTCTGTCTGTCTGTCTGTCTGTCTGTCTGTCTGTCTGTCTGTCTGTCTGTCTGTCTGTCTGTCTGTCTGTCTGTCTGTCTGTCTGTCTGTCTGTCTGTCTGTCTGTCTGTCTGTCTGTCTGTCTGTCTGTCTGTCTGTCTGTCTGTCTGTCTGTCTGTCTGTCTGTCTGTCTGTCTGTCTGTCTGTCTGTCTGTCTGTCTGTCTGTCTGTCTGTCTGTCTGTCTGTCTGTCTGTCTGTCTGTCTGTCTGTCTGTCTGTCTGTCTGTCTGTCTGTCTGTCTGTCTGTCTGTCTGTCTGTCTGTCTGTCTGTCTGTCTGTCTGTCTGTCTGTCTGTCTGTCTGTCTGTCTGTCTGTCTGTCTGTCTGTCTGTCTGTCTGTCTGTCTGTCTGTCTGTCTGTCTGTCTGTCTGTCTGTCTGTCTGTCTGTCTGTCTGTCTGTCTGTCTGTCTGTCTGTCTGTCTGTCTGTCTGTCTGTCTGTCTGTCTGTCTGTCTGTCTGTCTGTCTGTCTGTCTGTCTGTCTGTCTGTCTGTCTGTCTGTCTGTCTGTCTGTCTGTCTGTCTGTCTGTCTGTCTGTCTGTCTGTCTGTCTGTCTGTCTGTCTGTCTGTCTGTCTGTCTGTCTGTCTGTCTGTCTGTCTGTCTGTCTGTCTGTCTGTCTGTCTGTCTGTCTGTCTGTCTGTCTGTCTGTCTGTCTGTCTGTCTGTCTGTCTGTCTGTCTGTCTGTCTGTCTGTCTGTCTGTCTGTCTGTCTGTCTGTCTGTCTGTCTGTCTGTCTGTCTGTCTGTCTGTCTGTCTGTCTGTCTGTCTGTCTGTCTGTCTGTCTGTCTGTCTGTCTGTCTGTCTGTCTGTCTGTCTGTCTGTCTGTCTGTCTGTCTGTCTGTCTGTCTGTCTGTCTGTCTGTCTGTCTGTCTGTCTGTCTGTCTGTCTGTCTGTCTGTCTGTCTGTCTGTCTGTCTGTCTGTCTGTCTGTCTGTCTGTCTGTCTGTCTGTCTGTCTGTCTGTCTGTCTGTCTGTCTGTCTGTCTGTCTGTCTGTCTGTCTGTCTGTCTGTCTGTCTGTCTGTCTGTCTGTCTGTCTGTCTGTCTGTCTGTCTGTCTGTCTGTCTGTCTGTCTGTCTGTCTGTCTGTCTGTCTGTCTGTCTGTCTGTCTGTCTGTCTGTCTGTCTGTCTGTCTGTCTGTCTGTCTGTCTGTCTGTCTGTCTGTCTGTCTGTCTGTCTGTCTGTCTGTCTGTCTGTCTGTCTGTCTGTCTGTCTGTCTGTCTGTCTGTCTGTCTGTCTGTCTGTCTGTCTGTCTGTCTGTCTGTCTGTCTGTCTGTCTGTCTGTCTGTCTGTCTGTCTGTCTGTCTGTCTGTCTGTCTGTCTGTCTGTCTGTCTGTCTGTCTGTCTGTCTGTCTGTCTGTCTGTCTGTCTGTCTGTCTGTCTGTCTGTCTGTCTGTCTGTCTGTCTGTCTGTCTGTCTGTCTGTCTGTCTGTCTGTCTGTCTGTCTGTCTGTCTGTCTGTCTGTCTGTCTGTCTGTCTGTCTGTCTGTCTGTCTGTCTGTCTGTCTGTCTGTCTGTCTGTCTGTCTGTCTGTCTGTCTGTCTGTCTGTCTGTCTGTCTGTCTGTCTGTCTGTCTGTCTGTCTGTCTGTCTGTCTGTCTGTCTGTCTGTCTGTCTGTCTGTCTGTCTGTCTGTCTGTCTGTCTGTCTGTCTGTCTGTCTGTCTGTCTGTCTGTCTGTCTGTCTGTCTGTCTGTCTGTCTGTCTGTCTGTCTGTCTGTCTGTCTGTCTGTCTGTCTGTCTGTCTGTCTGTCTGTCTGTCTGTCTGTCTGTCTGTCTGTCTGTCTGTCTGTCTGTCTGTCTGTCTGTCTGTCTGTCTGTCTGTCTGTCTGTCTGTCTGTCTGTCTGTCTGTCTGTCTGTCTGTCTGTCTGTCTGTCTGTCTGTCTGTCTGTCTGTCTGTCTGTCTGTCTGTCTGTCTGTCTGTCTGTCTGTCTGTCTGTCTGTCTGTCTGTCTGTCTGTCTGTCTGTCTGTCTGTCTGTCTGTCTGTCTGTCTGTCTGTCTGTCTGTCTGTCTGTCTGTCTGTCTGTCTGTCTGTCTGTCTGTCTGTCTGTCTGTCTGTCTGTCTGTCTGTCTGTCTGTCTGTCTGTCTGTCTGTCTGTCTGTCTGTCTGTCTGTCTGTCTGTCTGTCTGTCTGTCTGTCTGTCTGTCTGTCTGTCTGTCTGTCTGTCTGTCTGTCTGTCTGTCTGTCTGTCTGTCTGTCTGTCTGTCTGTCTGTCTGTCTGTCTGTCTGTCTGTCTGTCTGTCTGTCTGTCTGTCTGTCTGTCTGTCTGTCTGTCTGTCTGTCTGTCTGTCTGTCTGTCTGTCTGTCTGTCTGTCTGTCTGTCTGTCTGTCTGTCTGTCTGTCTGTCTGTCTGTCTGTCTGTCTGTCTGTCTGTCTGTCTGTCTGTCTGTCTGTCTGTCTGTCTGTCTGTCTGTCTGTCTGTCTGTCTGTCTGTCTGTCTGTCTGTCTGTCTGTCTGTCTGTCTGTCTGTCTGTCTGTCTGTCTGTCTGTCTGTCTGTCTGTCTGTCTGTCTGTCTGTCTGTCTGTCTGTCTGTCTGTCTGTCTGTCTGTCTGTCTGTCTGTCTGTCTGTCTGTCTGTCTGTCTGTCTGTCTGTCTGTCTGTCTGTCTGTCTGTCTGTCTGTCTGTCTGTCTGTCTGTCTGTCTGTCTGTCTGTCTGTCTGTCTGTCTGTCTGTCTGTCTGTCTGTCTATCTGTCTTCTATCTATCTGTCTGTCTGTCTGTCTGTCTGTCTGTCTATCTATCTATCTATCTCTCTATCTCTCTATCTCTCTATCTCTCTATCTCTCTATCTCTCTATCTCTCTATCTCTCTATCTCTCTATCTCTCTATCTCTCTATCTCTATATCTCTCTATCTCTCTATCTCTCTATCTCTCTATCTCTCTATCTCTCTATCTCTCTATCTCTCTACCTCTCTATCTCTCTATCTCTCTATCTCTCTATCTCTCTATCTCTCTATCTCTCTATCTCTCTATCTCTCTATCTCTCTATCTCTCTATCTCTCTATCTCTCTATCTCTCTATCTCTCTATCTCTCTATCTCTCTATCTCTCTATCTCTCTATCTCTCTATCTCTCTATCTCTCTATCTCTCTATCTCTCTATCTCTCTATCTCTCTATCTCTCTATCTCTCTATCTCTCTATCTCTCTATCTCTCTATCTCTCTATCTCTCTATCTCTCTATCTCTCTATCTCTCTATCTCTCTATCTCTCTATCTCTCTATCTCTCTATCTCTCTATCTCTCTATCTCTCTATCTCTCTATCTCTCTATCTCTCTATCTCTCTATCTCTCTATCTCTCTATCTCTCCATCTCTCTATCTCTCTATCTCTCTATCTCTCTATCTCTCTATCTCTCTATCTCTCTATCTCTCTATATCTCTCTATCTCTCTATCTATCTATCTATCTATCTATCTATCTATCTATCTATCTATCTATCTATCTATCTATCTATCTATCTATCTATCTATCTATCTATCTATCTATCTATCTATCTATCTATCTATCTATCTATCTATCTATCTATCTATCTATCTATCTATCTATCTATCTATCTATCTATCTATCTATCTATCTATCTATCTATCTATCTATCTATCTATCTATCTATCTATCTATCTATCTATCTATCTATCTATCTATCTATCTATCTATCTATCTATCTATCTATCTATCTATCTATCTATCTATCTATCTATCTATCTATCTATCTATCTATCTATCTATCTATCTATCTATCTATCTATCTATCTATCTATCTATCTATCTATCTATCTATCTATCTATCTATCTATCTATCTATCTATCTATCTATCTATCTATCTATCTATCTATCTATCTATCTATCCATCCATCCATCTATCTATCTATCTATCTATCTATCTATCTATCTATCTATCTATCTATCTATCTATCTATCTATCTATCTATCTATCTATCTATCTATCTATCTATCTATCTATCTATCTATCTATCTATCTATGTATATATATATATATATATATATATATATATATATATATATATATATATATATTTATATATATATATATATATATATATATATAAGTAATGTTGTGAAAGCATATTTGAAATTAAAACGGGTTCACGCGCTCTAATCGCCGTCTGTGCTATACCATGGGGACACTATACTGTCATACAGGTGCAGCACACCGAGGGCATTCACCTGTCGGGCATTAACCTGTCCTCGAGCGCCAAGAAAAGATATCGGTTAACCCCGACATCCGACCGCAGCTACAAGCCGAAAGCACCAAGAACAGAAGCCGTCAAACCAAGACGTCTCTTCCCCGCACCTCTGGAGAGCCGCGAAAGAACTACGCGATCGTAAAGACATCGTCATCAGGAGAGCTGACAAGTCTCAGCTATTCGTGATACTAGACAGCCAGGAATACCACAAAAAGGCACAAGATATCTTAGATGACGCACGCAAGTTCAAGAAAATATCAAGAAATCCCGTGGATGATCTCAAGAAGAAGTCAAATGACCTCATCACAGCTGCAAATAAACACTCGACAGCTCAGAAGCTACCGAAAATAACCGGCGAGTACAAACGTGGATATTTTTACGGCACTGTCAAAACACATAAAGAAGGCAACCCAATCCGGCCGATAATTTCCCACATTCCTCTTCCCACGTACATGCTGGCAAATAAATTGAATGCAATTTTGACCCCATACGTGCCCACAACTTACTCGCTCCGGTCCTCAGCTGAGTTTATTGACTTGATAAAAACTTCGAAGAGACAAGGCACGCTAGCTTCCTTAGACGTCACCAATCTTTTCACCAATGTACCGGTAGAACGCACCATCAAGACTCTGACGAACTACGCCTACCACAGCACAACTTTAGCGCCTCCTGAGTTTCCGGACTACATCCTGGCATCCCTCCTGCGTCTCTGCACCACCCCAGGCGCCCTTCCGGTCGCCCACCGGACAAATGTATTACCAAATAGACGGCATCGCTATGGGCTCGCCACTGGGGGTTCTGTTCGCCCAGGCCTTCATGGCTTCAGTAGAAGAAACTGTCATGAAAGATTTAGACTGCAAGCCGTTCTTCTACTGTAGATACATAGATGACATCATTATCGACATTAAG